>CM023481.1:280935021-281135733 GCA_013339685.2 Hyalomma asiaticum
TACGTTGCACTTCCATCTTCCTGACGTCGTTCTTATGTTGGCGTATTCTTTCCGGGAAACACTTGCTCTCGCCTATGTGGCTGGCTGGACATTCGGAACACGACACTTTGTACACGACACCCGGGTGTTGCTCCTTCGTAGCTCGATCCTTCGGCCGCGCTAGCAAGCGGACGAGCGTGGAAACAGGTTTATGGATTACCGTTTCGTTGGGTATTTGTCGAGAAATATCAACGACGTGTGAAATACCGTTGAAAATCCCCTGACTCAATAAATTCCGATAGTTTCGCAACAGTAAATGACTAGTCATTTTTGCGAAGGACAAGTCATGAAAACAAGACCGACTCGCAAGAGAAACCTCTCGCTTCGCAGCCGGGAGTGGGCATCGCGTGTCAACGAAGTCACGTCTTTTCGTATGCAAGGGGCTGACGCACACACGTCAGTATGTCAATGCGCCGTTATAGAACAGCCTACCTCGGTGAAGGAGACATTGGTTAAGTGGAGTATGTGAAATACGGTTTATAAGAAAAATAAAGTATACTTAAAAAAGCGACCAAGTCTGGGTAGGGCTCTATCGTGTTCGAAGACGCAGGCCCAAGCCGGTCAAGGTCCCGTTAAATGACAGGCCCACGCTTATGTAGACGTATCGGTGAAAGGGACAGGATACGGCCTGGGAAATTCGGCCTATGCAGTGCCTTGTGTCAAGCAACCCATCACACCGCACGAAATGCCTGTTTCGCGAGTGCTTGGCTGTCGTGTTCGCGCTATTCTTAGCGACAGGAGCACTTGCCTACGTGTCGAAACTCAAGTGATGAAGCTGCTGTGCTTTTCAACTGACTTACATACGCTCGCCAGCTGGCTCTTACACCCTTCGATGCTCGCACGGTTTGTGTGTAGGGGTACAGTGCGAAGTGGCGCGACGTTTCGAGAGGTGATACTTCAGCGCTTGGCCGTGTGTCTTTTCTGATTTGTTCTTGCACTTTCGCGCAGCAAATTCAGTTATGCTCTCCTCCGCGTTGTGAATTCCGCCATTGAAATACCACAAGGACGCCTCTATACTGCGACACTTTCAGCGTAATTTGTCTACGCACTTTAGTTCTACAAAATTTTGCTTACAGGAACGAGATTATGCATTCTTTTTGTAAAATTAATACTTTTTTATTCTATCAGAGGAATGAGTTGTTATCAGCAGACGTGTTTCGAACTGCCAAAAAAAAAAAATACCCACTTACTAGTGGTTAGAGGCTCATTCAAGGTCATTCAAGTATCGAGTGATTTTAGCTAGGCGGAGATCTGCGATTTACATTGCTATGTGATGTTCAGCAGGTGACAATGTAGTGATTGTGATCATCGCATTGCTATGTGGTGATCATAACGCGCGATAAATTGTCAGGATCAGACATATCTTTCAGAAGTGGAAATCCTGACACATTGACTGAAACTCTTACTGGTTCAAGAACAAACCAGTTTTGATATGTCTATATGTTTTACGTCTGCAAATAAAATAACTGAATTCAAAATTGAAGTGAACTAGACGTGAGAGTACGACGGCGTCGTCATTGACGCCGTCGTACTCTCACGGTGTAGACGAGCATGCCTCCAGAGGCGCATGGTACACCTTACAAAAATGATTATTGATTTACTGTTGAAGATTGATTATTGATTGAATGAATGAATTTTAAACGATATTTCAAAGGCCATTGATTTCTCTCGACAAATACCCATCGAAAATACCGTTGATTCTTTTCAACGAAAAGTGCGTGTTGGATATGGTATTGCTTATGCGTTCATTTATTGTTGCGTAGTGATTGGGTTCAGCCTATTTAATTGATTGGATATGTGAGGATGAGTAAAGCTTTCTACAGCGCAGACGTGACGGGCATTCCTACCGACTTAGGCACACAAACACGCATCCACATATGTTAACTTGATTTGGCTTTCGTAGTGGCCTGCATACATGACACTTTCCAGCAAGCAGCAAATACTTTTGCGCAACAATCAACAGGATGCAGCACCACATGCATGATGCACGCTGCATATGTGGCATATACGCTAGAGACGCGATCGCTCGAATGACGGCGCTGTGAGCTCAGCCTAAAATCTTAACACGGATGATGGGTTTTTTGCAGAGGCCATAGCGAGCTGGTACGTATTGGCGGCATGCTTTACGTTACATCCTTTCCTTGACTCTATTTATCTGTACACTCTGCTGGAATTTGCATCATGAACCTGGATAATGGAAGTTTACCGCTAACAGATGTTATTTTGCCACCTATAACAGTTTGTGAGATACCTGAGAGAAAACAATGTCATGTAGCAGGACTTCACACTTCCGTAATACGGTGTCTTCCAAGAAAAGTAAACTTAATTATTTAGAGCATGGGTTCACAAGCAACTGTGTTCCAAAAAACCCTGCCCATGCTCCAAGGAATTCAAAAAAAAAAAAAAAAGAACAGTGCCCCCCTCCTCTTTCCTCTTCCCTCGCCTACGCTGTTTTTCACTCATATGTGCCACATTTATGTGGCTGTGAGTCCATAAATCCAGGATGATGCCCATTGAGTCCGGAGTTCCTCAGGGAAGTATATTGGGCCCAATATTTTTCCTCTTCTACATAAATGACATCGTACGAATTTATGATCAGTGCCAGTACCTCATATATGCAGATGATTGCTCAGTCCTTATAGAAGGAATAAACATGAACGAAATAATACCTAAAGCTACGACGTTTTCTCAGCGACTATACGTGTGGTGCAAAAACAATAGGCTGAACCTAAATGAATCCAAAACGAAATGTGTCCTGTTTCGTCCACAGGGATCCGTAGAAGTGGCATCTGGGAACATAACACTAGGTCCCTACCATATCCAGTGAAAAATCTGTAAAATTACTCGGAGTCATCTTTACGGAGCACATGTCCTGGAATGAACACATAAAAACCTTACTGACTAAATTAAGTAAAGCTACTGGTGTGCTGAGCCGTTGTTGCCACATTCTTCCTGCTCATGTGAAACGGACATTATACTACGCTTTGCTGAATTCCCACTTGTACTACTGCGCCTCAGTGTGGGGAAACACCACACTTACAAACCTACACAAACTTACATTAATACAGAAAAGGCACTAAGGTCTATTGAAAACGCCCCGTTTTTAGAACACACAGATCCACTTTTTCGTAAGTACAGAATTATAAAATCAGACAATATCTACACCCACAAATTACTAATAATGTATAAAAGTGCTCAACTCGGCAAACTTGACAGGTTTTTCGACCTAGTTAGCTTAAAGGAAACAATCGCGTTGTATCCCTTTAGGTACAAACCACCCTATGAAATTCCCTTCTCTCGCACACATTACGGTACAGAGAGAGTTAAGCATACAATGCCACTCACATTAAACACATACTATGCACGAGATATAGATATATTAACATTAACGAAACAAGAAATACTGGATCGCTGCGTGGCCTAGAAGAAAAAGCTTTGCACCTTAAATAAATTTACTTCATTTAATTACAATATGTCTGATTATTACTAATGGCATTATTGATAAAATAGTGCACTAGAACTTATTAGTAAATACATGTCGCGATGGAGTTTCATCACTGTTCGTATTTATTGTTCGTATTGTTTGTATTTATTCCTTTATTTCATACTGTGTTACACACACGTTCTGTGAAGCCGTTGTAGTGCAAATAGAATATAAAAACTTTATTCTGTATTTCATTTTTTGCTTATGTATTGTGCTGTACGTTGCCTATGTACGGGTGGCAGGAGCTCTGTCAAGCTGCGACTAAGCAGCTGTTTCTCTTGCCACCTTTTTTCGTTTTATCGTGTAAACGAAGGACGAAAATAAACACATATTGATTGAAAAAGCAAAGGCATAAATTGCGATGGAGAGTACAGGCACTTGAAGTCTACAGCGAAGGTCCATTTTTTTGCACCAATACTGTACCACTTCTTTCAGTCACACTGATGGCCAGACTCGGGTCAGCTTCTAATATGCGCTGTGCATACATTTTAGCTTTTCCTTTTTTTCTTTTTTTTTTGCTACGCTACCGCATGTAGTCCACGAACGCTAACTTTTGCACGCTACCTAGGGTAAGGCAAGACAAGTCGCTTAATTATTTTCTTCTTATGCGCAAGACTCTTTCATTGCAAGTTAGAAAGGTTACTTTGTACGCGATTTTCGGTTTTTGTTGTTTCTAGTTTTGTGCTTTCTGGCGTCAGTGTCACGTTTTATTCATCCACAAAAACAACGATGGCGTCGCCAGTCTGAAGCAGGTGTGCGTCGATGCATGTGAGCGAGCATTAGCGACTGTTCGTCAGCTGACCTTCATTCAACGAAGAGAAGGAAACGAATACTACAAAAAGAAGAGAGAGAAAGAGAGAGAGAGAGATGTGGAGGGGGGGGGGGGCTGTTGCAAAAATCTTTGTTGTTGCTCGTGCTGTTGGTGTCGTTGCCTTGATTTCATTGTCTGGATGCGATCGCGAACAACTCGTGCTGCCTGCCGGCTGCGAGTGATAGATACTACAAGCGATAGTTGGTCCCTCATCGTGGTAGCCACCTCCACGCCGGAGACCTGACCATCTTCAGCGACTCCACGTATTTGAAAGTGAGACTGCTATTACAAAGTGTACTTTAAGAAATGACCCATTTTATCAGTTGCGTTGCATATTCGTGATCAGCATTATCGATTGTTTATGTACATCTCGTACTGCATGTGACGGAGTACGCGCCAGCGTACACCTTGGGATACGCTTTTGGCGCTTTACGATAAGAGCGTTCCAATTCGGCGATGCAATCTTCAGGGTAAAACATTCAACTGTGAGACTGCGAGTTCCTGTCTATTGTTTCGTTGGCAATGAGCTCTTCTCCACTCAAAAACTGCATTCTTGGCCACAGCAAGATAACGCGTGCGTTTCTCTCGCTGGGAATTCTAAACATACTCTGCCAAACAACCCGCCACGGTGGTCTAGTGGCTACGGTACTCGGCTGCTGATCCGAGGGTCGCGGGATCGAATCGCTGCCGCGGCTGCTGCATTTCGATGCAAGCGAAATGTTGGGGCCCGTGTACCATGCGATGTCAGTGCACGTTAAAGAATTTCAGGTAATCGAAATTTCCGGAGACCTCCACTACGGCGTGTCTCATAATCAGAGCTGGTTTTGGGACGTTAAACCCCACAAATAAAATGGCGTTCGCCGGCGCGCATTGAAATGAACACAGCGGCGCTCTATTGCGAGCGGTTTGAGGCAGTTGTTAGCTAAATAAAAGCATTATTGCAGTCAAACCGTAATAAATGCGTGCTTCAATCTCAAGTCAGTGTAGGAAGCACGCAAAACGTTTTTATTGCACGTGAAGGAAGCGTGATATGGCGTTCGACGGGACACTGACCTTACCCAGCCTCACAGTTGGACTTCCTTGGTGGTCCTCCGTCTAATTCTTTTTCACCATACTTAAGTTCTCTTCTGTCTATAATGATGGCACTGCTGTTACGCGACTGAAAGAGTTCAGTACCCTGTTCTCGCTTATTCTTCCCTATTGGCTAAAACATGAAAAAAGGACTGTTACTGCGCGTTGATTTGAAGTAACAGTTTGTGTACTCCGCTCTATTACTTGCACGCGTACCTGCGTTTAAATGCCTTGCATGTCATGTGCCATGAAACGCAAGACGGTTAACTGGCTCAGTTAGTCAAGCTACTTTCCTGTATACGCCGCTTGAGTACTATCACTGCCCCGCCACGGTGGTCTAGTGGCTAAGGTACTCGGCTGCTGATCCGAGGGTCGCGTGATCGAATCCCGGCCGCGGCGGCTGCATTTCGATGGAGGCGAAATGTTGAGGCCCGTGGGCTGTGCGATGTCAGTGCACGTTAAAGAACCCCAGGTGGTCAAAATTTCCGGATCCCTCCACTACGGCGTCTCTCATAATCAGAACTGGTTTTGGGACGTAAAACACCACAAAACAACAAATTGAGTACTATCACGATATTTGACACACGCCTATATTATGTAAACATTTATATGTTCAAACACATCGCTTTCTTCGCATGATTATTGCGTCACCGTGACAGGAAAATGTTTATTTGAAAAAAATAAATAAAGATGTGTTCTTCAAACGAAAAACGTCTGCTGTATTCCGTCATACTAACAATCGCATATTGCGAGATGATATCGCTGCATCACTGTATTTACGCGTTGACGTTTCCCGCTTGACTTATTCAGAAGGATGCTAAGTGCACTTTACTGTATTCTTGAAATGCACAGCAGCAGCCAAACTGAGATAACTGTGCCGAACCGGAGTTGCGACGGTGACATAGCACGCTCATGACACAGGAGCTTAGTGATTTTAAGAAAAAGCAAACAGTGCAGCGCAATGCCAAATAATACCATAACTAATAATTTCATGCTTGGATAAGACTACATGAAGGAATTCAACACTGCAGCAGCCCAGGCAACAAACATATTGGAGGATATGTGTGGCGTACGCGCGCATATAAAAGCGCAGTGGCTAGCAGACGACGCAAAGAGCTATCCACACTTGGGAGCTGCATCCACTCACCACTAGGCGCCGACTGTGTTCGATCTCGAGGCCAGTAGCATTGGCGATACCATAAGCAAAGGAGCGGGGTTCATAGTGTAGCTTGCACTTCAAAAAAATGCATGCTGCATGCGCTTGCAAAACCGAAATCAGATTCGCCCGCCAACGGAGGACTTGGTGTAGTAACACATGTGCAGACTTGCGTAGCCTTGGCTGCGCTGCCACAGAAAGTTGCCGCCAGGTATAGACATATTCAGCGCTTCCGCCCCCACCCCTTCTCTCCTCCTCTATAAAAGAAATGTGCACGTCGCATTGACCTTGGGAGACTTGGGAGCTCGGTCACTGGTCATGTTGATACATCTCAGTGCAACGAATAAATCGGGTAAATAAGCTTATGCATTCTGTACATAACCACATCGCGAACGAGACATCCCAAATAACAGGGCCTATATTCAGAAATGCTGTTTTGTAATTGCTGCTTGCCACTGGGCGGCCGCATCTGCTAAGACTATAATGTCTGGCATCACATGTCTGGCATCACATAATGTCTAGCATCACGTTTAGCTGGCATTTGTCTTTATGAATTGGTGCATAAGAACTGGTGCAGAAGAACGATACATTACTCGCACTGTAGTGTCGTTCGCTCTTGCCTTTGCATACAGACGCTACTTATTTCAAGACAGGGGGTTAAACCGGTTAGTGCTGAAGAAATTCTTATCGACAGCTCGCGAAAGCCTTCGCCGAGTGACGTCCATATTTCAGCTTCGCATAATCTTCTTTAAAACTTATATGCGACTGAAATTCTTTATCTTATTCTTATCGCAAAAATTGGGGCCCGAAGCACTGCCGACTCTCAAATCGCAATCTCTAAGAGGGCTCATAAAAGCGGCCGATTACAGCCACTCTGTAAATATGTTTACCCCAGCCGAACCGTCCGACATCAGTTAAGATGCGCCAGAAGCTGGCAGAATCCTCATTAGACAAGGGATCCGATAGGTCTGCTGGTGATTCTTGTACTCTGGTGGCGATAAAAGCGTCCAAGTAGCGGAAGGAGCGATTGGCCTTTCTGTAAAGAGAAAAACTTTCCACAGTTACTCGGGCGGAAACTGACGGCTTGTATCAGTGCTATAGTTTGATCCCTGACTGGTTAACACAACATTTCGACAGTCAAACCAAACCGATTATCGGCACCAACAGCCAGCTCACAGTGACATATTGTTTATTGGAATGTTAAAAAATAACTGGGGCAGTAAATTTACTCGGTCGAACTTCTGTAAAACCGATGAAAGCCAACCCGAATTTCTCAAACTTCAAATGTTTCACACGCTACGTTTAACTTCGGCTACAGCAAGATACGTGGTTGCGCGAATTCGAGAATGAGTTTTGAAGGTGGGTGTGGGTGCCAGTAGCCTCATACTTTTGCGGAGAAAGCAGCAATTTGACCAATTACTTCCCTGTCGCTTGCTCTCGCACCACAATACTTATTCCATTCACGCCGCTTTTCCGATCTTCCTCAAAGTGTCGCGCAACTCCACATGCCGATGAAGGTGTGAGAGTTTTGCTAAGTGTCACAACGCTTATGATAGCGCAGAGCTTGTATGCTCACCACAACCCCTCCTCACTGTAAAGTTTTTGAGGTGATCGTAAAATAAAAAAAAAAGAAAGAATAACAGTTTCTTGCAATGATACAAATATAAACGCAATTGTCGCGAAGCTTTTCTTTGTTAATGTTTCATCTCAATCGTGGAGTAATTTGCCGCAGAAGCGTCATCCGGATCGAACAAAACTCTTCAATCGTGCGGACGATAAACTGCGAGCCTCTGTACATGTTGTGTCAAAATTCCAGCACTCACTTTAATCACACCGCGCGCCCCAAGAGCGCTTCGCCCATTTATTTTCTCTCTTTCTCTATCTTGCTCACTCACTCACTTCTTCCTCGCGCGTTAAGCATGCAGCTACGCTCAGGCGAGCTACGAAAGCAAGAAAAAAGCCGCCAAGTAGGAGCCGAGTGCATGCGCAGTTCAGATATCGCCCATGGCAAGACACCCAAGGCTGCGGACAGACTGGTTCCTTCCTCGCGGAGAGCTTGCCAGAGCCTATCTCGGCATCCTCCGCGTCAGACGCGTTCAGAGAGATCGTGCGGCGAGGACCGACGGGGACACTCCTTCGCGGCGACTTGGAACTCTGCGCTTGAGTACAGGTTGGTCCGGTTCGCTTTCTGCGCGCGGTTGCGGCTATACCTTGTGCCTACCTAACGTGCTGAGGCCAAGGGACACTCGCGCTGGCACCGAACGGTCTCCGATGTTTCCGATGGCTACGGAACAGCCGGGGACTTGACGGCGCTCGCATTCATTCAACGTCGACCGACTCCGAGCTTTCCGTGTCTTGCCAGCGCGAGTTGTCCTGTACGAGGAGGACAGAGGCCACGTTGCCTACTGTTGCGCAACTGTTCAAAATATTTCGAAGCGCCTCGAACGAATTTGATGGCTACGATTGCGAACAACTCATCATACACAGTACACGCTATATCGTGGTGTCCACGTCTAAGGCGAAGAGTTGCCGCCGTTTACAAGTGAATGTTGCGGCAGCGCGAGGACATTGTAGACGGAGGTTCTTTGGTCATGCCGCCTCGGCTCTGTTAGGCTGAACTTTGCGCACAAACTCTAGACTGCACGTAGGCGCTACTTTCGCCCATGAACGCTCATCTGTCTGCAACGTCTGAGTGCACGTAGTTTTTACAATTGCTTGTGCTGTGAATGGCCGTGTATATTGCGCCTCGGACAGGCTTCCTGTACATAATATAGCCATTTTTTCAAATGTGTTCGCACCGATACGACATAGCACTCCTTGAGAGAGCAATGAATAATTGTCGCTTCTTTCTTGGTGCTCGAATATTTAGAGGGCAATAGAATTCCGTGCAAAGGAGGAAAATGCAACGGTATTAAAATACTCATAGTGAGACAGTGAATGGTGCAGGAAATGATACTCTCGGACACCAGACGTTAAGAACTCGAGTGCATGCATACCGTCACGGATATTTTCACTTGTACACTCCTCGTTGTTGTGCTTCTTCAGGAACCATTTTCTCAACATTATCAATTGAACATTGCAAACATTTCGAAGACGTTCTGTCGCATTTCATCTACCTAGCACAAACAATCCTTTTGTCAGTGCAAATCTTTCGTTACATATATGGTACCTCTCGGGCATCTGCGTTGACTCAAGATGATCTGCGTTGACTCAAGGCGCAACAAAGCGGAATTCTGCATTTATGTGCAACATTTTAATTTCCAACTAAAACTCGCAAATGGAAGTACGCATGCGCTACATTTCTTCTGCATTTCATGGTTATATATATATATATATATATATATATATATATATATATATATATATATATATATATATATATATATATATATATATATATATATATATATATATATATATATTAATGTGTTAAATGGAGAGTACGTAAGTCACACGGTAAACGCGAGTGAACGAAGTCACAGGTAAAACCGACCCAGTAAATTAATATACGTTACATGATGTCAAGAACCCCACCT
The DNA here is from genome assembly GCA_013339685.2 of Hyalomma asiaticum. Classification (NCBI taxonomy): domain Eukaryota; kingdom Metazoa; phylum Arthropoda; class Arachnida; order Ixodida; family Ixodidae; genus Hyalomma; species Hyalomma asiaticum. Next base: position 280,945,119 of record CM023481.1, read on the forward strand.
GGTCCACGTTTAAAATCCGCGATGTTTCTTAAGAACATCTATTATCGCCAACTCGCCCGATTGTGCGTGTTTCCACTTTATATGCGCTTGTACTCCTTTAACGATGGCTCTTACAATTAGTTACACACTCGGATATCACGAAATCGTTTTCTCCGGGTAAGCTAAATGTATGACGTTCTTCTCGATGTTTATTTGCGTGATGCAACCGTCTTATGGACCGTTGCATTACTGAACATTACGTAAATCAGAGAGAAACATCGTAAATAATGGCGTTTTGATACATACATACATACATACATACATACATACATACATACATACATACATACATACATACATACATACATACATACATACATACATACATACATACATACATACATACATACATACATACAACTTTATACGCTCGGCAGTGGCGCTGGTGTAGCGTGGAAACTTACCCTGCTACCGCGTATTCTACGTCGTCCATTGGATATTTTCATACGCCTTAAACACGTGCCTAGAACCAAGCGCGGGCATCAGGAACGCTAAGCACGTCTTATTCTGCAGGAATCTCGCCCGCCTTGCAGGCACGACCCGATCGACACACTTAGACGCACCGCACGGGTGCCCAGTTCGTAATTGCTCGAAACGCGATTACGAATATCCTTGGTTGGGTGGCGCGCTGAATCGCACGTTGCATAAACGTTAGCGACTGTTTCTCTACAAACTTGTACCTACCTGAATATAGGTACTGCGCTATTGTGTTTTTTTTCCCCGAATTGTATAAATCTCGGCTGCTTCTTTCGCTCACGAGCATTGAAGGTATAGGGTACTATCCTGGACACATAGCTTCTCTAGGAGACGCATATGAGACGCCGTTAGTATCCCGATGTTGTAAGAAGAAAAACAATATGCAGGGAAATATCTTGAGCTAGCTTTCCGTGGCGCGCTCACTATCAAGCGCGTTCGTGAAATGAGAAGTGCGCAAGATAAAGAAAAAGCAAAACAAAAAAATGCCCCTCCTTGCCGTGTACCCTCAGGTCGGACACTTGGAGATTCCTACCCCATTAATATATATATATATATATATATATATATATATATATATATATATATATATATATATATATATATATATATATATATATATATATATATATATATATATATATATATATATATATATTCGTCTTGCGTTTTTCGCTTCAAAAACGTGTCATATATTAGCGGTTATCAGTGAAGAAAATGGACGGAAAAGTGGGAGTCATTTAAAAGAAGCGCATGTCGATAATCATAGACATACAAAACCCGCGCGCACGTAAGCCGTGTTCAACTTTGTAGGGGAGCTATGGCTTCAGTCCACGTGTTTACATTAAAGCTCTGTAGCAAAAGCAAAAACAGTGGTGTTATAGGCCAAATGAAAAAAAAAACAAAAAACAAGAACAGTAGTGTCCCATTCGAGGCCATCCATGCGGTACTTATTGAAAGGCACTAGGTATACATATTCCCATTCGTAGCAAAACCACTCATGCACTCTCGCCTACATTTCGCAGAACTGGAAAATCGATTGAAACTTTGAACGAAATTAATAATTTACGCTGGAATACACGGTGGCTTTTAAACAAGCTGAACTTGAAAACGAAGCGTAAGCTGGATTTTACTGTTTTTGTTGCTGTCATGCATCGTAGATACGCTGGAGACTCCAGGTGGCACCATGAGTCACGAATGGTGACACCAATGAGCTCTACTAAACACGAGTCTTAAGCTCACCGGGACGTCTCCCTCCGGCCCGTATAATTATATATAATGATCTCGTGCACTGGTGACCTCTTTTCCTCTTACCTTCCACTTTGGCTAGCATTAATGTATGCTCCATTGAACCGGCAGCCCGCACGATACAACCAAAATAAGAGTGATCCCATTTGAGAAGTTTTGCTTCGAAAATAATATTGCTTCGGTTTAGCAGCCCAAGGGATTCACAGTGCTCCACGTCAGCACGTATCGCAAGGGCCACGATACGCGCCCATTTATCACCGCAGGAAAATACAGAGAATTTACCAGACGCATTTTACTTTAATTAAAGGCGCACATCTCTATCGCATGTAATCCTTGAAAGCCCGCCTTATTGTTCTCTCTCCGAACGCAATTCTACGCCGTAGTGTTCAGTAGAACTATGATCTTTATCTGTCCTGGACTTCAAAAGCATAGTGTGCAACTAAATCTATTATTGCGTTGTTTACGTAAATCTACACTTTCCAGTTACAATCTCTTCAGCAGCTGCGCATCAGTAAAGCAATATCAGTTAGGTCGTAAGCACGAAATTTAAGTCGCAAAAATGAATTGTGTGTCGACCTCCAGCAGATTGTGCAGAACAACCCTTACAGGCTGGCGAACACGTAGCTGTCGTTAAATACATGCAGCACTTCAGGTTGCGGGTGGATCAGGTACATTTTTGATCCAAGCGTATTTGAATGAATGAATGAATGAATGAATGAACAGATTTTATTTCTGAAAAACATACAGAAAAACGAAGCGAAGCTAAAGGCCATTCGGCCTGACGTGGCTTCGCTACGTGAAATGTACAAGATTAAACATCCAGCAAACAGTGCTACACCATGTAATAATTGTCAAAATGTACGGAGCAGCACATAATAACCATAATACAATAGCATGAAAATTCGCAACATAAGTTGAACCGGTTAAAGGGAAACGCGCGTACTTGATCGAGATTTCCTGCCTCGGCTCTACGTCGCGCTCCGTTATGAGCTGCAGAAATTAGCGCATTTCCTTATCTCAAAAAACACTGCCTCTGTTCCTCTCTTACTGCTTCCTGCATGACTTGCGTTCGATGCGTATTTTAGCGAAACTGTTTGAACGATTTGTCTGCATGGGCGCCACAAAATTTTCTGCCTTTGTTTATTGTCTCTTAATACTGACGGTATAAGGATATGGTTCAGTCAGACCATTTCTGTGTTCATCTCTTTCACTGTAATGAAAATAATACTGCACGTTAACACTACACCGAAAAGACGTTCCATTCCTTCAAAAAAGCGCTTTTTCTCTGACCTATAAGCTCGCAGTTCTGATAGTCCTTCACAGAGGTTTATTGAATGTGGATTATGCGAATAACGGCCTACTTATTCGAGGTTATCAAGCGCGTATAGTGATTCGTAACCACACTTTATGTCCTAACACGAAAAAACAAATAGAAATTCCGCTCTCTACGTATTGGAAAATTAGTAAATGTGTTAAATATTAGGTCAGCGCCCGTATTCTAATCACAAATAATATTGAACTCAAACGCGATCGACCGCTGTCTTTGTATTCATACCGCAGATTCAAAATTATGATCACAGACTCCACAGGAAAGCCAGCCTATTTTATTCTTCATCAGTAAGTGATACAACACTGTCACTCGCCTGGCAGCACAATACCCTCAGTATACTTCTACACAGATACATGTACAGCGGATGTGATGATATACGGTATAACTCACGCCACACCAAACGCAAATACCTGAAGCCAAAAAAGCTCCACACTGACTCCCTCTCTAACGTTGCCCACCTCTCACCCCCTCCCTCCCCATTTTATTCTTTTTATTTTTGCTACTCGTGTAAATTTTGTCAGTGCTATATTTATATATACATATGTAACCGGAAAATGTTAAAACTTGGGGACAGAACATGTTACCTGGTTCAACAGCGCGAACAGAGCAGTCCGCTGTTGCGTGGGGTCAGTTTTCAATGGCTATACTTTTTATGAATGGGATCGAAATAAGGACAAGGAAAAAACTGAATATTTATGTCCTGGCGCTTTTATAACGAAGTGTTCATGATTGATCTGGCACTTCTTCCAAGGAGCCGCTTTTAAATACAAAGTGCTTTAGGTTTAGCAAACGTGGCTGAACAAACGCGCTGATCTCGGTAATAAAGAAAGAAAACACATACTCGAATGCTCTCTACTCAGCATCGGGTGTCACAAAGCGATGGATAAGTTCACGATTTGTTTATTGCTGTCAGGGTGGTGGGTTATAGCAGCAAGCGTGAGTTCGGATCGAAGCGAGCACCATAGGCTGCTTCGTAGCCGGCGGGGCATGCGAACATGTGTAACTGGCCGTATACGTATACGTGCGAACGTATCGATGTGATGTAGCACGCGCCAAACAGACGCAAATATCTTAGCCATGCCAATTGTAAGGCAAATACAAATGGAATTATGTTTTGCTGCGCAGGTATGTCACTTGCTTACGCCTCGAAGTCTTGGATAGTGCTGCAAGGTATAGTATAGCGAGACGGAGTAATATATCCCCGCCACGGTGGTCTAGTGGCTAAGGTACTCGGCTGCTGATCCGAGGGTCGCGGGATCGAATCCCGGCCGCGGCGGCTGCATTTCGATGGAGGCGAAATGTTGAGGCCCGTGTGCTGTGCGATGTCAGTGCACGTAAAAGAACCCCAGGTGGTCGAAATTTCCGGAGCCCTCCACTACGGCGTCTCTCATAATCAGAACTGGTTTTGGGACGTAAAACCCCACAAAAACAAAAAGACGGAGTAATAAGAGTACCTTTTTCTGGGCTAGTTAGTTCATATACTTTCGAAGGGAACTAGTCAGTTCAAATAATAAGGACGTACGCAGGAGAAGCACACCGAACACAAGACAAGCGCCACTCTCAACTAATATTTACCGTGAATAATCTAATATATACAGCGGAGCAAGAGTACGCAAGCCCACAGCACATTTTGGTCACAGCCGCGTCTATGGCAAGTCATGCAGATTGAATTACCATGTCTAAAAGTTTTGCGCAGCAAATAATTGCACTTTTTAGATCACGATCACCCTACGTTCTGTACGCTGCAGGACGAATGCCTCTCCCATGTGCTCTCCATCGTGTCCTGTCCTCGAGCTGATTCCATTTGATGCCTGCGAGTTTCTTAATTTCTCTCTGTCGTCCACAGCTACGCTTCCACTCTCTTGGTATCCATTCCGTCGTTGTAACTGTCCATCGGTTATCTAGCCTTCTCATCACGTGGCCTACCCATGTCCATTTTTTCTTCTTAACATCGGTTATTATGTCGGCGAATCGAGATGCGCTCGAGATGCGGCGCGCGAGAGCGCGTATATGAATATTTAACGTGTTTTGCGCGCTTTTGTTCTTTGTTTTTTTTTCTAGAAAAGCACAACCACACGCACAACAGCGCGGAGCTTGATTTCGAAGTTCCACAACTTTGTCATTGACAAATGCTAGCGATACGGGCCGTAATGAAAATCTCGACCAATTAAAACCACTTAGGTAACACTTAATAATGAAAATATTACTGTTTGTAAGTACACACAAGTACCACTAATATTGAGTTGGTAAGATATTAGCAGGGCTCTTGTTCTGCTTTTGTTTTTTTTTATCTTGATCCGAGTTAACTGGGATACGCTGTATAATCCACAAATGCGCAATCGAAGAAGCATACATGCAGATGCGAGAACATTAACTTATCGTTCTCGCGAAGTCATGTCATGAGATGCAACCCTCCTATATGCAATGTCTAACAAAGCACGATAAGCGCCCATGCCGTGGGCTATACTATCATACTGTTATGTATGTAACAGAACAACCTTAAAGACGGATAGGATAGGATACGCGGGCTTCGATTTTTAAAACGATCATCATGCACTGGTCATACCCGACGAGTACCACATCGTTTATTCAATGCATTGCACTTGAATTTGCACAATGGACTCCATGTGAAACTGGCCTTTATTGTATTTTACAAGATATTAGACACACACACACACACACACACACACACACGCACACACACACACACACACACACACACACGCACACACACACACACACACACACACACACACACACACGCACGACTTTTATGTGTCGCGCATATATATAGCGGTCCAGTGCTTCAAGCGCTAGATTACTATATAAAACCACCCAAAAAACACGGGTTCGATCCCGGCTGCGGCGATCGTATTTTCGATGGAGGCGAAAATGCCAGAACCCCAGGTGGCCAAAATTTCCCGCGCCCTCCACTACGGCCTTTCTCTCCTCTCTATCTCTTCACTCCCTTTCCCTACCCCCACGGACGCTTAGCCGGGCTCCCGAAACGGGCTGCAGAAATTAGCGTCCTTTAATTAACCTAACCACATCATCATCATCATCATATAAAGCGGAGAACAGTACATCTACCTCACCACATGTTTTTCGGGATGTATTAACAGCTCAGTTACTTCATCACTTCAACGACTACCATCATGCGGTTGTTAGGACATCTGTTTAAATAGTCGTTTAACCCCGAAGTGTTGAAAGAAAAGGACATTTTGATGCCTTCCCCTCACCCCTTGGCTTTCCCTAGAAAAAAAAAAAAAGACGTGACTATCCGTGAATCCGAGACAATTGTCCTTAAATTCTACGTATTCTAGCAGCTATTAAGTGTGAGCTATTAGTAGGTTCGCACTGCCAACGTGCACGAGACACCGGCTTGCGTGTTTACCTGTGCTTGTTCCAGGGAGCTGGATACCGCAGTTGCCATGCACGAGCGATCATGAATCTTACTGGTTTTCGCATTCTCAAAGACTGATCAAAGGTGGCGTCCGGGAGGAACGATAGTCGGCTGTAGTCTCGCAAGGTTAGATCAGCCCACGGACAACACACGCTCCTCCTCCTCCTCCTCCTCTTCCAAGTACGCTGCACTACGCCGTTGGATTCCACGGCCGGCGAGATTTCACTTCTTATTCGATCCTTCACGGCTAGCCGATTGCGGTGATAACCACTCGGATCAGTGGAAACGCGCGAGAAGTGATGTAACGGTGCCAGAGGATCGTTACAATGTCGATGCCGGTAGGCTAGGTTTGTAGACCCAGAGCATATTCAGTGGCTACATTAACAAAACAGTTGCACGCTCTCTAGAGGTTCAAAAGAAAAAGAAGAACGAGACATTGGTGATGGTCAGCAAAACGAAACCGGTTGGCGACTGAATTGTGGCTCCCCTGAAAGGAAAGCTTTGTGGATTCAGCAGGCGAGCACATGTTAATGTTGCTTTTCAACCCCCGAAAAGCTTTTAAAAACGTGCCGCCAGGTGAACGCGGGCGCTAAGCCCAAGCTAAGGGGCACCACCAACTATAAGGACCAGGAATTGATACTCCCCCCCCCCCCCCAAAAAAAAAAAGAAAAAAAATTCTCCAGATAACCAATGACTTGGCATCCACAACCCCCCACGTACTGCTAACACCATGGCTGTGTATAGCTGTGTATAGCACCATGGCTGTGTATACACAGCATAGCTGTGTATACCACAGTACAGCAAGGGGGCGCGAAAGGAAGTGAGGGCGAAGAAGAGTCATGTCAGGGTCAGGAAAAAGGGGAAAAAGGGAATGGAGGAAATAAAGGACACCAGCTGTTGTTTCCTCAATCTTCGTACCGGTAGTGTGAAACTGGCCACTGTAACAGCTAGTCACGTGAAAAAAGATCAAGTGACTTATTTGAGCTTGTAACAGCCGCAAGAATATATATATATATATATATATATATATATATATATATATATATATATATATATATATATATATATATATATATATATATATATTTGAAGAGAGAGAGAGCACACAAAGACACCTGCCACACTGAGCTAAGCAAGGACAAACAGCGAACCTTCAAATGGTCCCGGAAGCAGCTTCTTTTTTTTTTCTTGTTCTTTGCGGGAAATGCGACCCAGGCGTGGTACCATATGTTATTATGCTTATATCGAGACATAAAGGCATGTGCGTCAGAATCTGCAGAATATATATAATCCTTAGTTTTTCTTGGGAGTTCTTTTTCCTGTATTCATTTCACGATGTTGGCATAGCCAGATGTAACGCTGCCTACATTCCCATCACTTTGTCACCTAAATAGTAATAAAAATACATCTCGTCACATGCGCAGATGAAAACGTGGAGCAGTGCGCGTGCACAGCAGGACAACACTTGGCGCAGCGCGCAAATGCGAGCGACAAAATACGTAAACATTTCTCATCGTTCTAAACGCTTGCCTCATCCGCTTGGAAGACCGAATTGTTGGCGTGGGCTGTAAATCCATCTGGTAGGGCATTTATTGAGGCAGATTCAATGCTTTCTGAACAGATGGGTGACATTTGCAACAGCGACATACGTTATCCGCACGTAACCTATCTCGAGCGAAAAAATAAAACATGATAATTTAAAGGAAAATGTGAACGAAGTAGTTTCGTATACAGAGCGACAGAAAACCCTCGTTGCCAAAAAAATCTCCAGTGACTCTCCTCGCCTCTACCCCACACTGAGCGGGTGCTGCTGAAGACTGCCATCTTGTACGATGGATGAAGTACCTTTGCAACTGATCAAAAGAGTAATGCGACCAAGTGCGCCTCAGTTCTGCGTAATAAACAAATACATTTCTACATAAAACCCGGACACATAATTTCGGTTCATTGCTATCTCTGAAGCCAACAGACTTCTTAACAGAATAGCGTATTATGTTGCACGAATTCTTTGATTTAGCACCGACTCCACGCCACGGTGGTCTAGTGGCTATGTGGTACTCGGCTGCTGAACACCAGGTGGTTAAAAGTTCGGATCCCTCCACTACGGCGTCTCTCACAGACCCAGCTAATTTGGGGACGTAAAACACCGCAAAAAAAAAAAAAATCAATTTAGCACCGACTTTCTTTACTATGGCACATACCCGTTCTACCAGACTCCTCTGGAATGTGAAAGCGCCACCGTGGCTCAAGAGGTACACTCAGAATCCTTACACGAAGCTACATACGTGCATACACTGCCAATCGCTATTTCTCGCCGGTGATTAACGGGAGATGAAATATGGAAAGAAAAAAAAAGGCAGGGTGAGAAAAATTGTTTGAGAAAAGAAACAATTTTAGAGACCGAATATTCTACAGCAAAATTTTGTCCATAGTAAGAAAGTTTGTCGCCATAAAATAATTTGGAACACGTAGTATAAGTAGTCGATAGACTGGTGGTTTTACGACGTGCTGACGTTTTAGACACTGAAGCTTCTACGACTAATTTTATTCATAGTAAGAAAGTTTAGCTGCGTAAAATAATTTGGGGCACATAATCGACATACTGGTGGTTTTCCGAAGTACCGACTTTGTGATTCTAGCGGAATAATTAAAATGGTATGCTCCTCATGTCACCCAGTAATTCGCAAGTGGCCATACTTACTTTTCTGTTGCTGAAGCACAGTGAAAAAGCCCTCAGGGGTGATTGTATTGAGTATTTAGTGCAACTCCTAATTTTATAAATAAAAGCTAGAAATGGTTTTCTCTTTGGTGTATGAATGAAAGGCGAGTTTGTGAAATATAATTATGAGATAGGGCATCGTAATTTTTTGAGGTATAGGCTCAATTCACGGGCGAAACCCGAGTGAGTATCCCATGATAAATTCAATCGACTGAATCCTGGAGTAGGTACTAGTATATTTATGGAACCATTTTCTACAAGGGACATGCTTCGTTCTCGCCACACCGTAACGTAGACGCCTGACAGCGGGCATCCGCCTGATTTGGTTGTAGTTGTTGAAGCCTAAACAGATGACTCAAACCCAGGAAGGGGGTTGATCACACTGACGTTTCCGTGTGGGCGTTGCATGTGAGCGGCGTTGTGCATAAACGTAACAATTGCCTGGCCTAAACTGAAACTGCGAGCATTGATTTGGAATAAAGATTAGCATGTCATTAGATTGCACGTTTCAGTATAAGATTAAAGTACACGCAGTCGAGTATATATATATATATATATATATATATATATATATATATATATATATATATAAAGAGAAACTTCCGTGGATCCGGCATGTATAAAAAAGGAAGCGGGTACACGCACGAAAAAGCAATACTTTTATGCCCAACGTTTCGGCCGTTTAAGGGCCTTTAAAATCGCGGGATCATTCACAAAAGCGTAGGTAGTCCTATAATAATCAATTGTGACAACGTATTTTGATACGTCAAGAATGATCCAAGAAATCAGTGTTGTGAATCAAAGCATGAACACGTAGCCCGCGCACAGCAAATGTTTAGGCGGCAGTGCACTGATTAAGCCGTGAAAAAGAAACACGAGGGTTTAAGGCGAAAATGAATGACACATAAAATAAGATGAGCACATCTTACGCGCAAAAGGAGATACTGAAATACCAGCAAACAAAATTCACTCAGTCACTGCGGTCACCATACAGATAAACGAACAGAGGCGTCAGTGCGGCATATAAAAGTATGCAAAAAATGGGTGAGAAAGTGGGGGTGGGGGTGAATTAACACAACAGTTTGATTAACATTTCTACATACGTTTTTTCTACATACGTTTCTACATACATTTCTACACAGAAAGAAAAGCAACGCGTCCGATGCTTTCGTTTATGCCAGAGTGAATACTGTTGAACGTGTTGATCAGGTAAGACTCGCGAACTTCTCCGTGATGATGAGTTTTAAAACCAGATTGTAGTGTGTATATATATATATATATATATATATATATATATATATATATATATATATATATATATATATATATATATATATATATATATATATATTTTGTACGCAAGCAGTTATCATGTGGTCAGCAAGAAGTTTGGGCACACCCTCCTGCTTCGCTCGCACTACATCAACAGAACAGTCGCGCATAAATCAGTACTTGGAAAATTGCAGCTCTACATGTCCCCACACAACTCACTACTGCCAAATAGACTAACTCCGGTGCTTGTCGAATATGTGCCACAATGCTACAGTTGACCTGCAGAGGGGGACGGGCCCCTCTTTAAAGAATGAAGGGGAGGCCGGGCCCCCCTGGGCCCCCCTTGACATTAAGCCCTGGTTGGATCTGCATTATATTAAATGCGAAGCATTTCTTAGCGAACTTCGGCGACTTTGAGCGTATCTATCTATCTATCTATCTATCTATCTATCTATCTATCTATCTATCTATCTATCTATCTATCTATCTATCTATCTATCTATCTATCTATCTATCTATTTACGACTTTGTGCTCTCCTGGCCGTTTCGTTAATGGGATCCATACGAAAATTGGTATGCCACAACATGACTGCATGACGAACATATATGACACGTCATAATACAAAAATCATGACATGCATGTCATGAGCGGCATGATTTACGTGCGACGGCCTTGGTGCTCTTGCGGCCGTTTCGTTAACTTGATAAATACCGATATTGGCATGGCGAGAAAACAATGTATGACGACCATGGGTGGCACGTTCTAAGGACATGAAAATCGTGACATGCATGTCATGAGCGGCATGATTTAGATGCCACGCGTTTCGTTAATGGGACGCATACCAAAACTGCTGTCGCACAACATGAGTGCATGACGAATGTAAATGATAGGTCATAACATTAGAATCATGACATGCGTGTCATGAGCGGCATGGTTTACATGCCACAGTCTTGGTGCTCTTACGGCCTTCACATGTACCAAAATTGGTATAGCGAGACAGCAATGCAGATCCATTTTACGTTCGTGATGGGTGCTTCGCATTTCCTTGATTCCCACTGCACGTGGGGTCTGCCATTTTTTTGTTAGTGTTTTGTCTCTTACCACTACTGCGTATCACTAACTAATTGGTATCTGTGGTGATATCTCTGTGCTCAGCTACGCGAATTTTACGCGGCATAAACATGCGGATACTGAAAAAAAAAAAGAAACGTGTTGAATAAGCGTTACTTATGCATGGTTAGGTTACCGGTATGATGCATTGGCTGCAGTACTTGCTGACCGTAAAGCTAATAAAAACCTGCCGAGCTCTCACGCATAGTCTAACACTACAAATTTTTTTTTAAAATAGACGACGTCTTATATGCTCAATTTTGAAGTTTTGTGCAGTTCATCCAGAGACCCAGGAGTATGTCCATTATGCAACGTCAACCTTTCTTTCTTTCTTTCTTTCTTTCTTTCTTTCTTTCTTTCTTTCTTTCTTTCTTTCTTTCTTTCTTTCTTTCTTTCTTTCTTTCTTCTTTTCTTTCTTTCTTTCTTTCTTTCTTTGAATGCGACGGTGAAGGAGAAACAATGGTAAAAAAAGTTTTCAGTCAGCTGACTAACTCAATAAACGTAACATCGCGTTTGCCGCATGTACATGAGAACGACAGTGGTATCATGCCACTCACCCTTGCGTCTTTCATACGTTGTAGGGGCGTGTGAATATCAAATTTCTAGCTTCGAATATCGAATGGAATACCGAATATCACGATACAAATGCTCCTTCAGTGGTCATATTCTATGTAACACGTGTTAAGAAAGCACACCAATAAACCATCAACGCAAAATATATGTTACTGATAGGAATACACTGACTATACTAGCTTATATTGTAACTCTATTGGTAAAATATCACGCCATAAAGCAAGCCATAAAGAATACTTTAGCTAAAGGCTAGAGAGAAGACATACTAGTTGTCCTACGTGGTGAGGTCATGCATTACGAAGCTATCCTGCACAAATATGCGGCTGCCAATGGCAGGACAGTACGTTTTCATTGCCTGCTGAAAGCGTGCGACGCACCAGCATGGTTACATATAGGCGCCAAACAGCTCAGACGAGTACGTGTGCTTAGTGTAAATTGCTTAGCGTATGTTGGTGAAGACAAGTCGTACACGTCCATTGGCCGCCTTCGTGACACCGTGCACTACCGATGCTTACCCGCATAGCCATTGCCGATCTCGGCAACTTGCGTAAAAGGGGAAGAGAATTTTTTCGGCGCGATGAGTGGATCGACATATTGAAATATTCGAATCGCCTGAAACATTCGAGAAGTTCCGAGTGTCTCATTTCTGATTTGGATAGGAAATCAAATATGCGACGAATATTCGAAACATTCGAATATTCGCGCACCCCTTATATCTCGGTATTTCTTCGGCGAGCTTCGCGATATCGGTGAGAGACTGTGCTTTCTCTCGAAAGTGCGGGTGCTGAAGCGAAGGAAAGCGATGACAATGGAGGGTACTTTAACGTCCTCCAGCGTGTTCGACGGATATAGGCGCTATTTATACGAGCAGCGCAAAAGCCTCATTTGTATCCAAAAGCCCAAACTTCTCAGGCCGCATAATTTTCGCGTAAGCCACCGCGCAGCACGGCAGGACGTCTTAAAACTGCTTGCAACACACTTGCGAACGTTGCAAAACTGGAGCCACATCGGACCTGTTGCATGCGTGCATAGATGCATTTAAAACGACGGACAAAGCGCGACCAGACGTCCCTGCGGGGCTCGCTGTTTACGCAGAAGGCTTGAAAACGGGCGTCAACAGTCCTTCCTGCTTGCCTTTAGGGCTGGCGTGAAATTTTCCCGGTACAAATTAACGTATACCTCCACTTGTTCTCGTTTACTGACACGCACGTGGCGATATAGGCGCGAGAAGGAGAGCGCATCCTGTCGTGGCGCGTGGGACTCCAGACCGAGCGACACGCAGTTGACGGCAGGTGTCGCGCAGACTCGACTTCGGGTTTCAAGCCGACCAGGGAAACAGTTGGTCCCGCTCTCGTGCCGGAGGTGGCCTCAAACGGAGCCGCTATGTTCCCAGACAGCGTAAGTTGCATCACACCTGACTCGACAGATGTTCTGGTGCCTTAAATGCGCGCTCACCACCGTTTCATGATAGGCCAATAAGCGCCATGCTAAGCGTATTCATCTCTCTTGCCATTTTACGCTCAGCAACACGCTCTGGAGGACGCACAATCGATATACGGCATACAGCAGAATCAGATGCAGGGCGATAGACTATACGTGAATTATAGTCACTAATCCGAAAAGCTTTGAGCCAAATTCTGCTCGTTTTTAAGCGTGCAACGGCACATGAATTCATAGGTACTTATTTTTTTACTGAAACATAGCGTTACAAACAAGCGCATGGATCATGACGCGCGTGTGTCTGCGTGCGTTAGAAAATGAGGACAAATGAAGGAGGTAAAAAGCAGGTTAACCAGAATCAATGTCTAGTTGGCATATAACACTGACTTGGTTGAAAAAAGAAGGGTGGACAAGACGACGGTAAAGGAGTTGGTTGTTCCTGTGGACCACGCCATTGGGAAAGTGCGGTTTTCATTAAGAATGTCGAAGCGATCAGCAAGTGAAGACGCTTCATGAGGACGAATGCTTCTTCGTTCCGCGAAGTTCCAGCGACAGGTGAAGAGGGATTTCGATATCCTATCAGATGTTGTTGTTTTGTTGGGTTTAACGTCCCAAAACAAGTTATGATTATGAGAGACGCCGTAGTGGAGGGCTCCGGAAATTTCGACCACCTGGGGTTCTTTAACGTGCACTGACATCGCACAGCACACGGGCCTCAACATTTCGCCTCCATCGAAATGCAGCCGCCGCAGCCGGGATTCGATCCCGCGACCCTCGGATCAGCAGCCGAGTACCATAGCCACTAGACCGCCGTGGCGGGTTATCCTATCAGATCCGCTAGCGGTATGTGTAAATTTTAGCATGGAGGGTAAAGCAAAGAAAAAGAAAGATGCGCCACTTTAAAGAAGAAATGTATTTTGAGGTCTATATAGGAAAAGCCGATGCACATACATCGCAAGACTAGTCGCGTCAAGAGGGCGGATGTTTAGCACGAGTTAGTGTTCCCGAGAAGAAAGTCAAACGTGACATGTTTAGCAACGAAATAAGAAAATAGACGGGGCGAGTGTTTAGCATGCAAAAAAAAAAAAAAAGAAGAAGAAGAAGAAGAACCACTGCAGAAATATGCAAGGTGCTCTGAAACGAATACGCAATACCTTTGAGAAGCGCAATGAAATGACATTTAATTGCCGCTTTCTCTCTCTCTCCCACTACCCTTCCTTCCTTCCTTCCTTCCTTCCTTCCTTCCTTCCCTTTACTCTCTGATTTCATGTTTCGACAAGATCTGTCCCGTTGCACACGTCACGGCCGTTCTGTTGACGCATACCTGCACGTTCGGTGTACAACCAGGTACAACTCACACGCGCGTTATTCTTGTATAAAGGGTGTCCCACTTAAATATAACCAAGTTTTTTTCAAAATAACGGAGCGTGCTAGCGAGTTACAACAAGCTGAGCCGTGTTGAGAATCAAGTGCAATAGTGCGACGCATATTTTCCGTTTTTCAAAATCAGTTAGTTAGCATAACATAATCAGCTAACTTTTAATGATTCCCTTCAGCAAGAAATTGCCAGCACGAAAGTTGTAAATCAAATTTAAGGATGACCGACTGAAGTGTTTGTAACTAAGTGCCACTGACGGGTCTTCTGGTATGTGCCGTCAAAGAAAGCCCGCGAAATACAAAAGTAATGACGTGATAACACCACTAATTCAGCTCTCCCAGACAACCGATCAGGGAACAACGTCGGCCTGTCGCTGTAGCGCTGTCCGAGACAAGCTTTTCGTTTGCGGTGACCGCAAGATACGCGCCGGCAACAATCACTGTTTTCTTCGCTTTTTTTTCTTGCGTGTGTGTGTATGTGTGTGTGTATGTGTGTGTGTGCGCTTGCGCGCGTCCGCGTGCGTGTTTGTTGCTTTGAGTGTTCGGACATCATTCGACGAAGCGAAGCGAAAAATATCTTTATGCACGTCACATTAAAGCGCGACGACGCACCTTCACCGCCACTCCTTGTGTGTGCCCGAATGCGACAGCGCTCCATATACAAGCCCATGTATATTTTTTTGTTCAGTCGTCTGGGGCGCTGAATTAGTGACGCTGTCAAGTGCCTATTTTTCTGTTTCGCGGCGCTGTCTTTGACGTCACATAAATAATCCATCCATGGTGCTTCGTTGGAAACACTTCAGTAGATAATTTTTAAATTTGAGCTACAACTTTCGTATTGACAGTTTCTTGCTGAAACGAATAATTAAAAAGTTGGCTAAATAGATTATGGTAATTAATTGACCTTGCAAAACGAAAAAAAGAATGTGTCACACCAGAGCACTTGATCCTGAGCACGGTTCAGTATATATATATATATATATATATATATATATATATATATATATATATATATATATATATATATATAGTCAATGTCTTTGTTAGCCGTTGAGTAGAACATTACACAGCGCCACAGAGAAACACACCGATTTAGTAGAGCAACTCAGACCGGAGTTTTACAATGCTGCGTGTATTGCCACATAAATGCCACATTTGTCATGCTCTGTAATGCGCAATACCACAGATGTTTTTGTGCACTAGCGGTGAGACACGTTGTCACGGCCCGAACATCAGCGCGAAACCTGGGAAGAAGCACATCACACGAAGCGGCGTGTACGCAATCAGGCCTCTCACCACCACTGAGTCCACTGTGAATTTGTGGTCACATCAAAACACAAAGAGCGTAGCATATGCGTGAGCGTGAGGATCTCTATAGCACTCCAAACGAAATCTGTGTATTTGCTCTTCGCCTGACGGACTACAGTTCCGATAAAGATACTGCGTCTCGTTTATTTTTCCAGTTCCAGCGTTACTGTTTATTTCGAAAACTTTCGCTAGATTTTGGCACTCCGAGTGAACGGCGTTTCTTAGGTCGTCGGCCGCGTCTGAAAAACAGCGCTGAGGGCTCGCGAGCTCGTTTGGCCCGATGCTGAGGCCGGCACGATCTACGTGCGGATGGCGAAAGGTCCAGGCCACCACGCTCTGGAACAGGTCGCGATAGTGACGTCTCTGGCAGCTTTTCCGCGTCGTCACGTGCTTATCACCGACAAAGACGCGGGACAGTTTGCGTCACCCCGACCACGGAGAGTCGCGTGACCGACGCCATGCAGGAGGCGCAGACAGCGCAGTGGTGTCTCGAGGAGACAAATATAAGCAGCGCAACAAGAGCAATAAGATTGAAGCCCGCGCCTGTATGACGCACCTATACTTTGGCCGGCTGTGAGAACCGCAAGCAATATTTGGTAGACGTTTTTCACAGCAGTATACAGCATGTACCACGATGGGAGAGAGATGGAAGGATCGAACCGCAGAAACTTGTTTGCTGACCGACGGTGTGGTCACGTGACGGCGCGTCGGATGGCAACCTTGAGATTCCTGGGTCTTCCCTCGGCGACCTTGTCCTTGTTCAGCGATCAAGATACTTTCCCTGGAGCGATTTTCTCTGCGCAAGCGTGTCGTAAGAATCGGCCAGGTCGGGTGAAACCAGTCCGACGGCAGTGGCGCAGCGGCGACTGTTCGGCTGCCCGCTGTCCCCTCGCCACTGACGCGCGACCCAGTGCATAACAGTCACGTGGCACACCACCCTGCTTAGCAATGCAGGTAGATAAAATGAGCGGCTGCTCAAGCATAAGGAGACAAGCTGGTATTTACAAATCGAACCACCTTGTGAATACCAGCTTGCGTATTCTGGTACAGCGGGTCCGATTTAAGAAGGCTACACCCAGATCAAATTCACATACACACACACACAATATATAGCCCATTTGTTACTGGCTGACTACCTGCAGTAATATTGTGTCCTGCACTTTACCTATAGGCAAATTACCGTAGTAACAGTTGTGGTAGTAACTTAGTACGTGGAAAAAGTCCAGTTAGCAGCTGGTAGTTGTAGTGATGTTGCTTCAGGCGGTGTTAGCCTGGCAGACATGACGGCCAGTTGCTCCAGCCGAGCATTTCTCTTCATGTAGCATGAACATGCTACATGAAGAGACACCATTTGTCACTGAAGACAGTCTCTCGCAAGAAAGTTAAATGACTGTCCGACACCTCACCCGTGGACGTTCCGGAAACGCAGTCTGTTCAGTGCGCTCATGGGTAAACCCTCCTTGTTTTGTTTTTTTTTATGTTGTCCCTAGACCTTCACCCTTCAGGGCACAAACGCTTGCAGTATGCAATTCGTTGCACTCAGTGCACGATGGAGAAGCAGCCGCCATTACCTTGAACATACCGTGAAGGAGTGCTGGCCGATCCTGTCCTTTTGCCACCGCGCGGCGAATTGCGCTTGTAACAGATATAGTAACGGTTACTGATCTAACTCATAAAAATATAGTAACTATTGCATACATACACGCATTATGGGTCAAGTTCACTGAAGAACACTACTAGACAGCTCTGGGTACTCAGACGAAGAACAGCGCGAAAAGACGAGGACGAAAATGAAGATAGCGCACGTGCGTGTCTTCCCTTTCGTCCTTGTCTTTTCGCGCTGTTCTTCGTCTGAGTATGCAAACCAACTAGCCCAGCAACACAGGCGTCAACAAAATATCTCTGGGTAATTAATCACAGTGCGTCATGAACGAACGGTAAATCAGAACCGCACGTATACATAACAATGTCTTGCCCTCTCACATGACGAACAAAATTGTTACACGACACACACAATATACATTTCCTGGAGCAGATAAGTCCCGTTCTGCTTAAAAATACCACATCAAGGCACAACATACAACGGTCAAGACGAAGCAGTAAACTTACTAACTACAACTTCATCGCAATGAATGCCCCCCCTTTCCCCCTTGCTTTAGTGTATGTTTAGTAAAAAAACAAGCGAATTTATGTCGGAGGAGCAAACTTTCAACTATTTTCTTTTTAATTTGCAGTGTGTGCATAAAGGTGGGGTTGACACTGCTCTCACGAACACTAATAAACAATTATAGCGTAAAAGCCTCTTTTTTGATAAGACATACTTTCGCGTCGAATGCACGAAGCTGTTTCTTCGTAAGAGAAAATGTGCATAACGAAATACATGTAACGAATTACTTGTAATCAGTAACACTTTTGACAATTTCGTAATAATTATCTACTTCATTCTTGCTATGTACTAAATTGTGATAGGATTTTGTTATACTTTTTGCGCGCTCTCCTGCTTGGGCAATTGCTTGCAGTATTGTACAAAATAAACAAAAAGGTAATTAATAAATTATGCTTAATTCAGTAGTGCTCCCTGCAATTCAATTACTTTATTTTGCTATAATTAATTAGACGTAACCGGTTACCTTACTGACGAGGAGCTGTAAGAGGTAACGTGGGTTAGAGTACAGTGACTTTGGAAAGAAATACAGTAGAACCCTTGCCGTGAAGTAGCCTCCACGTCGCGCATACTCTCACACAGGCAACCGCCGCAATGCATTTGTTCTCTCATTTGAACACTATGCCAGATGTTGGTCCATTATTTGAACTGTCGTTACTATAAAGCTCGAGAGCTATTCCTACAGTTCATCTGTTCATTGGCCCAAACGGGAGTGCCGTCGCCAAGTCTCCAGCGTGTGCAAAGTATCGCGTTTCATCGAGGACCCAGGCACAAAAAACGTGGCAATGACAGCGAAGAATACGATGGCGGGCTATAGTGTGTCTCTGCGTTAAGACACGAAAAATGAGTTTAGGAGGCGCGCAGACACACACACACACACACACACACACACAACACACACACACACACACACACACACACACACACACACACACACACCTCAACACACATATTTCATGTCTCAACGCTGTAACCACAGTCTTGGGCGCAATGTGTCCGTAGGTTGGAATACACATCGCGCACATCCACCGTTTCCAGTGCATCCGCTGATGTTTTCAAAAGAAACGAAGCAAGTTATCACCGGAAATTTTGAAGATTAATTATTTGTGAACATAAACAATGCATTAGTATAATAATGTGCAGCAAATTATTATTATTATTATTATTATTATTATTATTATTATTATTATTATTATTATTATTATTATTATTATTATTATTATTATTATTATTATTATTATGTGATAGTGACACGCGGCACAAGGGCCAAGAAAAAGAAGGCAAGCTGTCAATTGGCACCGAATGGGGCACAACGCCTGCCTGCTCCTTCAGGGGGAAGGAATAAATAGAAGCGAAAATAGGAAGCGAGAGTAAGGAAATAGAAGAGGAGAAAGAAGGAAGTGAAGACGAATAAACGCAGACAAAATACGCTTTAAAATGATCAGGAAAATGAATATAAGCGGGAAGGCGAAATGTTGAGGCCCGTGTGCTGTGCGATGTCAGTGCACGTTAAAGAACCCCAGGTGGTCAAAATTTCCGGAGCCCTCCACTACGGCGTCTCTCATAATCAGAGCTGGTTTTGGGACGTTAAACCCCACATAACAACAATATAAGCGGGAGGCCAGATCAGTATACTGTTCACAAGAGGTTAACAGTTCTCGATGGGCGTGGTCGCGTCGATCAGCTCTTCCACAGGGAAAGAGGTAACCATAAAGTGTGGCACATCGCAGTTCATTTGGTGTGTATTCCTTTATTAGCAATGCACGCATCGTGACAAATGCACCGCACTGTAAGATTACGTGTTCGAATGTCTCACTGTAGCCACAAGACGCACACAACGCGCTGTCTACGCGTCCTTGGCGGCATAACCATTCGCGCACTAACACAGAGCTAAGAGCCATATAAGAGTCCTGGAAGATTCAAGCCACGGTCACGAATACGGGGAGGAAATGATCCCGTTGAGATCGTTCCATGTACTCTACTTGTACAGCGGCATTAAGGTTGGAAGGGAAGTAACATAGAAGTGATCAGTTACTTTTCAGTAATTCTTCAGTCACTTTGCTGGCCTGTTAATTCCTCAATTACTTTATTAGAGTGATCAAAGTCACTCTAACAAATTACATTTCTGAATGATCAGTTGTTATTGCAGCCAGTCATACCTTTTTGTACAATGTGTTCGTAAGTGCTGTTTCACGCTGACCGACTGCCTTCGCAAGCGTCATATCAAAGATGGTGTTTCGATCAACATGGCTACGGCATTAGGCCTGCTAAATTTATATCTGTTTTTATCAATACCGCCAATAGATTTTGGGGTATATCCATATAATTTGAACCAATTTGTACTTAAGGTGGGAGCTATCTCTTCGTGGCTATCGTTTCTTTAGCTAGCTCGTTGATATTTAGGCTTTCGTTTGTTCGGTGTTTTCATCGCAGAGGCCCGTTACTGGCCGTCCAACAGAGAAGGATGCTGTCTTGCAGCAGACGTCAAACGCAGAATCTGTGCAGAGATGTTCGTGGTTAATTCGATCCGTATGTTGATTGATTTCTGGGGTTTTGCGTCCCAAAACCAGCTATGATTATGAGAGACGCCGTAGTTGGGGGCTCCGGAAATTTCGAACACCTGGGGTTCTTTAACGTGCGCTGACATCGCACGGTACACGGGCCTGTGACATTTCGCCTCCGTCGAAATGCAGCCGCCGCGGCCAGGATTCGATTCCGCGACCCTCGAATCAGCAGCCAAGTACCATATAGCCACTAGACCAACGTGGCGGGGCTAATTTGATCCGTATACTGACGGCATGAGTGAAACGCTTGCGGGCAGTCGCAACATGAAAGCGGCCTGCATCACGTTCCTTGTCTCTGGACTGAACTTGCCGGGTCGGGACTAATCGTTTCTCTGCAATAATGCAATATGGCGACTGACTTCGCCCATGGCGATGTTATCTCTGTAATTTTCCTTTGCAAAATCTCATCAGACGGCTGGCCTGATCACGGTCGTCCGATGTTATTTGCGAAGCATACATAGCATAGCAGATAGCATACACATAGCATACATACCAGATGAAGTGCAGCATCTCTTGTTTTTGTTTTTTTTTTCTTCTTTTGGCGGCAGCAGACACTCTTTGAACAGAGACCGCTTCGTAGCGGTCGTTTATTTTTCCGTCTTTCAGGACCACACATTCCGCGCATGCATGTGCGAATGTACGTGTGCGCTATAGCCGCTACAGCTATTTGTGCGGACATAAAGCCCTGCGGGGGTGCCACGGCTGTAGGCTTGTGTATCATCGTGGCAAATAAAAGTCAGCACTAACACAAGGGACGCAGGAAGACAGCACGGAATGACCGAAAAACTGGGTCAGGCATAGCAAAGCACAGCGCTCAAGGTCGAGTCAACGCAGAGTGAACGCGCGTCCTGACACAATATATAAAGGGCGTTCTTTATTTTTTAAGACTGCAGTTTTTTTTTAATAAACATGCAGCGCTAATAAGGGACCTGTCGCCTTCACAGACGTACTCTATGTTGAGGCGGAAGTACTTCTACGCTTCCAAAATTCCACTGGAATGATTAATTACGATAAAATTCTTGTTCACATTTCATTATCAATTTGCGATCAGTCATTTAAGCTGGAGAGTTGTATAGGGTGTCGCAATTTGTGGCATACTAATTGTTGAGCAATCCGAAAAGTCGAAGGTAATTTGAGATATCAGTAGCCTTAATAAATGGTGATATCGAAACTTAGCGCACAGGACGGGCCGAAATGAGGCCGCTGTGTTACGTCAGAACGGAACTTGCCGTGACGACGAAGCGACTTTGAAAGAAGGCGCGCGCTGCGCCCGTATCTTAACGTGCAAATCTCGCTCGCACCAGTGGTTCGCCTTACCTCCGCGTGTGATGTTTGGTGATTACGTGTTTCTTTCGCGCTTAGCGTAAGATAGCCGCAATTTCTTCCTCTTGTTTCTTTGCGCGGTGTAGAACTGGGAGGCATGCCACTTCGGCGCTTCTTCTTGCAGATGGCGTGACAGGTGAAATAGTGCCTTCCGTCTCTTTCGTATAGTTAGAAAAGGAAAGGGCGCACTTCACACGCGTAGAACACGCTGTCCGCTTGCGTATATTCCACAATTCTTGCCGTTTTTCCTGACCAGATTCTGGTGCGACGCGCCTTCATTCAAGTTTCGTTACCATTCTTCGTCAATCAAGGGAAGTTCTGGTCTTCGTCAACGGAAGTACCGGTCTGAACACAGCGGCCGCATTTCCGGTGCTTCCAGCGCGCTCATCTTACATATATCGCCACTAAGATTCGGCGACGAATATATCAAATTAATGTAATTTTTCATATTTCTAATAAAACGATAATGTGTTACGTCTTTTTCTTTAGGGGAAATAGAAGGGTGAGGGATGGGGAAGTGGGCACACGCACGAGCGCTTTGCATTTGACCTCTATTTTCGAGCAAATTCGTGTGCAGAACGCCGTATACGCATTGAGTCACTATGTCGGATACTGTTCCCTTGTGGCGCTCTGAACAGAAAGAGGCCGCTGTTATGCATGATCATCCCACTGCCAGGATGACGCTCATTCATTTGTTTTATTATGATGGGCTACTCACTCGTGCACACAGACGCACGATCGTCTACCTCCCTGTACGTTACGGCACCTGCCACAAACATCCATGCATCTGTTAACGTGGGCGTCGAGGTCCCCAGGAGCGGATGTGATGGCAGCCTTTTTTGAAAGAACACCTATATTATTTCTTTATATTATTTTTAACCAATCACAGCGCCGTGCGAGATTCGCGTTTGGAATATGTCGGGCCTGGCGTATAAGCTTACTCTGTTCGTACAACGCATACACGATTATTCCAGCACTTCAGAGCGGAGGCAGTCATCCTTGTGGCCGACTAATGAAATAAGTATGAAATGCAGGTTGGATGTTACAGCAACATTATGGATCGGTAGCTGACTAATACTTTTATATAAGACCTATTGCTCCTGACGACAGAGCCGAGGTTGTCGTGCTCTATGATTTATTAATTGTGCTCGTATCTTCGAACTTGTTGCACACCAAGACATATACTTTCGATGGTTTGCATAACGTCTTCAGTATTAAATTTACAGGAGCTGAAGTATTATAACAACATTCCACCGACTGGGTCGATGATTTTTCGATCGACCCAACCGATGAGCCACTGCTCATAAAATGAATTTATGCTCATCGGCATATTCAAGCGTTTCCACAGCCTTTAGTAGTGTCTCCCAAGGCAATTTCTTGTACACTTGTCCTAATTAATTAAATAACATTCATGGCCACTGCCTCGTAAAAAATGTCATTTTTCCTCTTTTTTCCCTTTTATGTCTCTACGTCTCAGTTACCGAAGCACTGGTACGCCTTTCTTTTTCTACAAAGAGGTAAAAATTTAAGTGTTGTTCCACGATAGTTAATCTAATACCTATGCGGACGTATTGTAGAGGTTTTGTGACATCGCGCTTTTTAGGCTTCGGCAAGTGCATACCCGGTTAATGAATGTGGTAAACTCACACGTCAAAATTTCGCGGAATGCACGACAAAGGATTCATGGATTCCTCTAAGCCGCATAGCTATTCTATACACGTCTGGTGAAAAAAAAAAAAAAAAAGGGGGGGGGGGGGGGGGCGACGCACTAGCACCATGTATGAGCACGGCGTTGTGCCAATGGACATAGAGTCTTGTCCTGCAGTTTCTTCCTTATGCAGTTTTTTTTTTTTTCAGGTTGTTCGAACTAGAACGTATAAATAACTTTGCGAGGGAACCGCTACATCGGGCTTAAATGAACTAGTTGCTTCTGAGAGAAGTATAAATTCTAGAAAATTGAGGCATTAAAGCTACGATCTGTCGGCGCTTGTATTTCAACATGACCTACCTGAAACGTGAACATTAGAAAGTGCAAGCGAAGTCAAGAAGTTTATGAATTCATAGTTGCACACCAAAAGCAAATATCTTGGTTTTTTAATGAGGACCTATTGGAGCATATCAAACGCAGAAATGCGATTCGTCGACTTGCGCTGTCGTGATATCGTTTTTCACAATTTTTAAGAGGAGGAGGAGGAGGAGGAGGAGGAGGAGGAGGAGGAGGAGGAGGAGGAGGGAGGAAAGACAGGGAGGTTAGCCAGTGCTGAGACCGGCTGGCTACTCTGTGCAGGGGAAGAGGGGTGAGGGGGAATGAAAGATAATAGAAAGGAGACACGACAAGAAAAAAAGAAAAGGATAGAGAAAAAATAACACGCACAGAAAAAAAAAAGAAAGCGACACTGCTTAGAGTTTGTCCTTTAGACCGCTCGTCCTTAAAAATCGTAACAGCGCGTTCAGCGCATTTTTAAGAGGGCTTCGTAAAAGGCCTGTGCTCACAACTATTGGAATATTTTGAAGCGGTCCAACAGAACATTTTATTAAGTGCATTAATTTATAAAACTGTGATTTTTTTGTGTATTGATGTGTTATATAGTTATAGGTACAATCTTCATATTTTTTATATTTTGCGATTTTCAAGAACTCTTTTTAACGAAGGCATAACTTGGGAATTCGATGACTTTTATTGCACTTTCTATAAGTTTGATGATATAAAAAACTAAATAAAACAAGCCTAAGCAGAATAAGTGCAGTGGGTGGCCAAAGGAAAACAATTCTTCTATTTCTACGTATTTGTTGTGCAAGAGCTCCAGAGGTGCCGAGCGCACTTACGTAGACTGGCGTATTGCGGCATAAAATAAAATAAAATAAAATAAAACAAAATAACAGGGCATCGACACGTGAGGCATCGGCTGCGCGATTTACGACACTGATGCGCTCCCCTCGCGGTTGTCCATGATAGCGATAAGTAGATCGGGCAACACACCAAGTTAGACGTGCTTCTTGCTCAAACGCGGCACGTTTGAGAGCTGCGCCAGCAGGCAGCTTATCTAGAATAGATACAGTTTTTGCTACAGTACTTTCGGAACTCCCTTGCCAACAATTCCTTTGGAATATTTTTATTTTCAATACTGTGAGCCCTTTCGCGCTGTTACACGGTGGGAAAGTTTGCTACCCTGAAAGCAATTATACAAGCAGCATATTACAAACAGCACAATGCAAATCAATAACACAAACGTATAAGCAGCATAAAAGAAAATACAAAACAGCAGCATAGAAATGATGTTGTGCAATTATACATAAAAGCAAGAATGTCAAAATTAGGCACCGAGTGACTGTAGCTTCTCTTCGAAATCCGCGAGTGAAGTTGTACTGTCAAATATTTCCGAACTTAGTTTGTTCCATTCCTCGATAGTTTTGACCAGGAACGAATGCTTGCAAACATCAGCTCTAGGCACATAAGGCCTAACAACGTATGGGTGAGAGGACCGCGGTGACACTTTGCCTGGTGAAAGCAAGCCAGGGAAAATTTTAACATGCCATTATACAGCTGATGCCATTATACAGCTATGCCATTATACACCTTAAGGGTAACAGAGTAGATCCCTAAAGAAGCCAAGCGTGGCAGGGGGCGGCAGAAAGTTATGTGGGCAGATGAGATCAAGAAATTTGCGGGGATAGATTGGGCACAGTTAGCACAAGACCGGGATACTTGGAGATCTATGGGAGAGGCCTTTTCCCTGCATTGGGTGTAGACAGGCTGACAGCTGATTTACAAAAAAATCTTTAGCCTGGCTGATTTCCTGCGTGAAGCTAAACTTGGAAGGTTTGCCTTATCGAACATTGAAGGAGTCTTTCACTGAAGCCGTATTGTCAAACTGACTAGCAGATCTACCATAATGCCGGCTGAACTTAAAGCAGCGTAATACAGTTGAATATGAGCAGTCCAACTGCTGCTTCTTTTTTTTTTATTTTTTTTTCTATGCCGGCCGCGGCTGCTGCATATGGATGGAAGCGAAATTTGGAGGTCCGTATGCTGTGCGATGTCAGTGCATGTGTAAGAATACCAGTTGGTCGACATTTCCGGAGCCCTCCACTACGACGTCTCTCAAAACCATATCGTGGTTTTGGGAAGTTAACCCCACAAATCAATCTTCTTTCCTTCTGTTACTTTTCCTTTCTTTTTTGGCCGATCTCTGCCTTTTGTCAAGTACACGTACGAGAACACACGTGGTACAAGATACTATTTACAGCGACATCGTAGGTGGCGGGCAGCGGCAGCAGCGTGCGTTTGCCTACATACGCGGTTGCCTACACACACGATGTGCATGTCTCTCCATCGTGCAGTCGCGCTGTGTGTTGGGTTGCCTTGATGAGCAGTAGCCCGATAGCGGAAGGGCGAACATGCGCACGCATCTGCCAACACACCAGGAAAGCTTGGAAAAAATTGGTAGTTCTAAGACTTGTTCGGTGTTTTATCAGCAACTAAAAAAAATAAACTGACTAGTAAATGCGCCGAAATAGCCGTTCAGCGCAGCCAGAAAGTGGCCATGCAGCCAGCCAACCTGACCGTTGGTGACCGCAATGTGCAGTCACCACCGGCAACCCTGGACCTTAGATAACTGAATGATCGGTGACCCTGGAAAGCGGGGTTATCCACTCGACTGGAGTGGAAAACCTTACGGAAATGCGCATAGCCGGTCCCGTGTGACGCATATTGCATGGACTAACGACCCTGAGGAGATCGCGTGCGGCGCATACACGCGCGCATTCCCTAACCCGAAACGGCCGGTATGCGCCATACACATGACTGTGCATGAAGCGAAAGCTCGCGAAGCTAAAGTTTTTTGCATACGTCGTAGAGAATGGCGACCTATAAATGCCAGCACATATGCTTTCTCATTGAGACTCATTAGGCTTTGCAAATGTCCCGAGACGTGTGTTGCAAAAGTATGGACAAATAGAGCACCTGTGTTGGGCTAACTAGCTTAACTAAACGTTGTGGCTCAATGTTACCAAAAAATAATAAGAGAGCGGAACACGAAAGAAGCAGACAGAACGACAGAAACAGACAGGAACGTCCATAGTACATAGCGTATAATTTTATGCGTTGCCTGATGTGCAGCAGGCTTTCGCCTTCAAATGTTATAGATGCGTAAAAGTTAAACACAGCAACTCGTTGTTTTTATTAAAGGGTACCCTGTTTTTTTGTTTTTTGTTAAGGGGTACCCTTCCTTGTCATGATGTGCATATTGTTGGATACACTCGCCTGGCTTCTTGATACTGCTTTAATGCAAGGCGCATCCGGATAGACGCCTCAGGATAGGGGCTATAGTATCTGGCATCCACAGTGGTGTCCCTAGAGAGCGAGATGGTCAGCTTATTGATTTCCTTAAGCTCTCGCGTCGAGCTGTAACCATGTAATTTGTGCTGCTTCTCTGGGGCATTTGTATGCAAACAGTCCGTAGTAAACCTCACAAAGGTGTTCATTGCGATGCGATATCGTTGGTGCGAAGCTCACTTACAGCATTCGCCAATCGCATTTGGCGTCTGAGTACACTGCGATGATTACAGCTATGAAGCGTTATCGTGCAATGCACAGATGACTTGTCAGCGAATACGAATTTCGGTCATTGCTTCTATAAACGTTCGGTCGAATCTAGGACACAGGTGGTTCTTAATCGTGCCAGTGAAATCACGGCCCAGTGCAGCTGTGCAATACGTATTTTTTGTTCCTATTATTTTTGCCGAGCACAAACTCTCCGAAAATGGTGAGCCATATGTGTAGGTAAAATTGTCGTTTTCTTATAAATATGGAACTTTGTTATCGACATAATGGCATCGCCCACACGTGCCATTTTTTTCCCTTCCACTGCTTTGTCATCTACCATTTAACTCTGGTCAGAATATTAACAATTCGCCTGTTCCCGCTGTATTTGATCTAGCTTGCCTCCCAAAGTTGCGTTACTGGCCCTCACTAATGGTTGCCGCATATATGTCACCTGGTGTTGGTGCGTGGAGATTGGCGCATAGAAGGAGAGGACAGAGAAGTTCGAACTGCCCCGTTTCTAAGCTGTACGAGCCGACATACCCTTATTAAACTTCACCTTGTCTTACGGCGTGACAATATCTTGAGCCATTATCCTTCGTTGTGTACGCTGCGGGTATGACGAGCGCTGACACCAATGGGATTTTTTTTTTCTCTCAATGTGCGTGGATTGCTGAGTAGACGGCTTTTGTAGCTGCCAATTCGGCGCGCACACAAATTATTGAAAACTCTGTACTTTTCCTGGATGTGGAGAAGCTTTCGTTTGATCATGGATTCGCCTTGCGACACTGCCAGCAGGAATATCGAGCCATTTCGAGATAATGGCATAGGCCACGTGTCTGCTCGTCTCCTGTCTGCTCATCTGTGTCCGCCTGTTTTGCGCTGCAGTCTACGATGAAGAACAAGAAGCTAAACCAGATCAGGGTAACTGGATAAATTTTATGTATGTAACTCATTCGAGACCTTGCATACATTGAACTATACGTAGCACAAATAAATCGAAGCATTCATCGTCCTGTGTACCTTCTCGTGAATGTACCTATGTATCTAATTGCCTACTGTTCCAAGTGTGACTGAACAAATAAAGCCGTGTGATACACTAATATATATGCTTGGGCTAGCTGGTCATTCATCGAGCAGCTAAAGAACACAAAGACACAGACGAGCCACACAAATTGGAAATGAGGAGCTCTCCACAGTGCGCACAATTAATCGCGTCGCAGTGATGGGAACCTGGTCACTACTCAGAGAGGCTTCCAAAATCTAAGCAGCGGCTTCGAAGAAATTTTTTTTCAAGATCGGTCACAACCGCGCAGTACCCAGCGACTGGTCGTTTTGAATAGCGTGACAAACAGGCAAGAAATCTTGCGCACTGAAGCGACCGATGCTACAATAGTATGTGATAACAGCTGATGAAATTTTACTTTACGTGTCAAAACTGCGGTCTGATAAGGCACGCCATAGTGGACGGGTGCGGAAATTTCGGCCACCTGGGGTTCTTCATCGTGCACTGGCATTGCACAGTACACGCGCCTCTAGCGTTTTCGCCACCATCGAAAAAGCGACCTCCACGGTCGCCTTCAAACCCGCGTGTTTGATTTATTGATGTGTGGGGTTTCACGTCCCAAAACCAGATATGATTATGAGAGACGCCGAAGTGGAGGTCTCCGGAAATTTCGACCACCTGGGGTTCTTTAATGTGCGCTGAAATCGCACAGTACACGGGCCTCAACATTACGTCTTCATCGAAATGCAGCCGTCGCGACCGGGATTTCATCCCGCGACCCTGGGATCAGCAGCCGAGTACCATAGCCACTAGACCGCCGTGGAGGGGCCCCGCGTGTTTCGGGTCGGCAGGTGCCCCGGTGCCCCGGTGTACGCACAGAGTGCCCCGGTGTACGCACAGATATATCCCAAACGCCAGCCAGTCTAACAATTAAAAAAGAAGTGCTCGTTAATGTTTCTTGAAGGAAGCCACTGACGACACAATAGAGCAGGTCCCCGTCGTTGTGGACTGGACCGAAATCAGACTACAAAAGAGGCATCCAGAGAATAAACAAGAATTTCTGAGGTTAATTTAATTCAACTAACTTAGCTTGAGGTCAAGCGCACAAAGCAGTCTTTCGTGTTGCGATACCTTCGCTTGTGTTTTCAACTCATACCTTTACCTTTATTATATACAGTGCAGGCTGCATGTAGTACATGTAAAGTGTGAAATATTTCGCTTCACTAGCTTTTTATTGTCGTCTCACATATACGTTTTGCGAACTAAATCTATGCAACTTGACCATTGCCGGTCATCACACATTTATGCAAGGGGTCAGAAAAGTGCCCTCTCCCTCTTCACCTCGCCCCCTCCCCTACTCTCTTTCCTTTTAGTTCCTGTACAAACATTCAGAATGGGCGGACGCCAGTTCAATCGGTTTGCGCAAGACTCACTACATGTATAGGAACGCGGACTGTAAGAAAGCGCTGCATTCACCGAAGATGGCACAGCGGCCGACGAAATCTCGCATGTTCTTGTGTAGCAGGACATTTTCAAACCCTTCCGCAATTCTCGACAAATGACGGGGAAAGGCGTCAATTGGCAAGCGACGGGGACACGTGCGTATGTGGTCGCCATCCGAGACTCCTCCTTGCGCCATCACCGAGGCGGCAGTCCGGATGCTCAAACAGGCCTGGAGGCACTCCAACGTGTCTCACCGGCAGTGGCCGACTAAAGAAACACACAATCGCACAGAAGCGAGGGCCAAACCGGCGCGCCTGCAGGAGAGCGTACATGTAGTGGTGGTCATCGTCAGGTCACCGATTGCACCAGCCCGGAGAGCTGGCCGAAGCCGTGACGCCGCGCTTGATAGATGAAGGCGGCAGTCACTGAGAGATCGTGATGGCTCTTCTGCAACGTTTATGTCAACGTAATATAGTGTGGTCACGCTGGGAAAGGGAACATTACGAGCGTTTGGCGAATGTTTCGCGAGAACTTGGTGACGCACATATTAAGAGTAGTGAAAAGAGAGTATAGTTGCATTCAAGAATGGTTTCAAAGCAGAGGTTACACTTAAGGGTAGGGAGAGGGGTAGCATCTCTTTCTCCTCCTCCCCCCCCCCCCCCCCCACTCCCCCGCTACCGCTTCGCTTACCCCTACTTAACGAACAGGAAGCATCGCGGTATACATGAGACGGAGACACTGAACAGAGAACCGCACGAAGATGCGCTTGTCCATGTGGTTCTCTGTTTCGTGCCTCCGTTTCAAGCATCGCGCTGTTTCCTTATTATTACTATGCAAAACCAAGAAGCCCTAGGTTTGATATTACCTAGCGGCTGCATTTATTTCTGTGCGTGTAGCATATAAAGCTAGAAGCAAATCCCAAATCTTGTTACAACAATGACATATTTATTTTGTGTGCCTCATATCAATGCATAGCTTGTCTGGATTCACTGTCTCCCCTCCTCCCGTCCCATTCCACTGCGGGCTAATGAAAAACCTACGCCTCTGTTTTAAAGAGTACATTTCGGCGTCGCCACCGATGAGCGTAAAGCAGAAGCCACGCAGAAAATCATAAACCACACAAAGGTCTACTGTATTCAATGCTGCTGTTTCCCGAGTATGGCGAGTCATATTAATGGCTTCGTCCAATGTTCAACCAAATTCTTCAGTGCTCGACGGAGTCAGACATTGCGTAGGCTCAACTGAGTCACCTCTCAGATACTGACACCCTGATTCAGTGGGCAGGTGTGATCTAATGTGTAAACTTAAGCTTAAGAATATCACGGGAAGAATATTCTATCATTTCCTGGGCCCTGAATTCACGAATGCATCTTACGCTAGAACTCTTCAGAACAACAGCAATCACAAAAAACAAAGAAAGGAGCGCTAAAGAAACCAGGACCAGAGCGGGAGACACGCGGAGTTCGTTCTCGTTCGTTTCTTTAGCACTCGTCCTTTTTTTTTTTTTTTCGTTTCAGTTATGAACCAACTCGCCCAAAATATGTCTTACTAAGTGGAATTCTTCGTACTCGGAAGTCTCAACCGATCCAGATAATGGACATATTATCGAGAAGGCGGCTGTCCTGTGGCAGATAGCTCGCGAACGAAAACTGTTTTTACGAATTCTGTCCTTGAACGTTAAAGATGAACGGTTCATCATGTCAGATGTGTTCCTTCGCAAAACACTTATTTTATTTTTATTTATTTACAATACTGCTAGCCCCGAGGTTAGGGGCCGTAGCAGGGTGGTATTGACATCAGTAGGAACAAAAATAACAATACAGTAGAAGAAAGCAAATCTTAAAAGAGACATCATTTGTAATAGAAGAATACAAGTACAAAGTGCATAACAAAGGAAGAATACAACATAATCATAAAGATTATTCACAAACTATTTTCCATGAGCGCCTGAAATTCGTCTGCATCATCCACTTCAACCAATGTGCTTTCACGGCAGCCGTGAAAATGCTGGCTATAACCTGGCAAACGTTTATTTATTAAGGCGAAAGCCTCACTTGCCTCGAGAGACACGGATTGCGACCGTCCGGCGTCCACAGAATATTATGTGGTGCCAGAAATCGAAACTCGCGTCTCGTTCACTTGGTGTGTACCAAAACTGAGATTGCAGGGCACAAGTGCATGATTAACATGACTGATAGGTCAGGAAGTTAATAACACAATACGCTTGTCAGTCACGTCACGATTACCGATAATAATATCTCGCGCGGTGAATTCCTGCATTCCTTGGCCAAGGATATGCAGGTACGCGCCTCACGTGATTCATTGTTAACCTTTACCACCTCTCCTATTCATGTGATGTGAAATGAATTGAGAGATAAATTAATGCAACCCACGTCATAGGATCTTTATGACAATGCGAAATGGAATTCGCCATCAGGTCGTCCTAGCATATACGGTAAGGGATAGGCGAATTGCTCTTTTATTGAACATGCCTTAGGGAGGAGGGGGAGGTAGCATGAACTTTGTTTTTCAAAACCAGCAGATTTAGACGGCCGGGCCTAGACCTCCCATGAGGGGACGTCAAGGGCTTGCCTCGACGCCCCCTCCATTTTTCCTCCATAAAAATACAATTTAGTATAATCATTGCGCTTTAATATAAAATCTGACTTTCACATCACTTTCTGTGCGCAACTTATCGTGGTCTGCAAGCACTTTTTCTAAAATTTGTATGTCAGTACTTGCTCACGTGGTGCTTCAAATGCAATTAGGTGTGAACGTTTTCACGTGACCTATCGGTCTGTAGTCTACCCAGTGCCTTGAAGGTGAAATCTTGAAGACGTCCGATTTTAGCCGCAAATGTACCTCTACGCCAGCGCTTGCTTGAGCGCAAGCGAGAAGTAGCTGGTTCAAGTTGAATCAAGCCGGCTTCCCGAGGTTCTCAAGTTAGCGGTAGCTCTTTAATTACACATCATTTCGTTGAACAGGCTCACTTAGCAGAATACAGCCATCCACAGTACAAAAACTGATGTGAAGTGATGAGGCTCACGCCACTTTAATCAAAGAGACGACTTTGCGCAGCCGCGTTGTGTCATGCCTGACCACTTGTACTCCAGCCGTATCAGAGTCGTACAATTTTTGTTTACGTACCGGCCAGCTTACGTAACCCGTTTTTCTCTGATAAAAAATGAGTCTCGCACCACGTTACAAGAGATTTGTGTCGCATTCCATTTCACGAGTGACCTATATATATATATATATATATATATATATATATATATATATATATATATATATTATATATATATATATATATATATATATTATTATTATTATTATTTATTTATTTATTTGCCAGAAGCTTCAACACTGTCACTCTAGTTTTGGGTGGCAGGCAGTAAATGTGGCACAGTTATGGGGCTGGAATAGGAGAGTGTATTTGTTCATTTAGTTGACCTGCCGCGTTCATTACGTGTTCACGTGGAAAATGTGCTGCGCAGTTAGTCCTATAGAGCTGCACATTTTTTTTTTTAAATGTTGTTCTTAGCGTTATGCCGGCAGTATTGAGAGTGTTGTGCGCACGACACACACCTGTACGTGATGAACACAGTTGTTTCAGCTATAGGTAAATATACATTTATGAGTTTATGCAAGTACCCCTCAGGATTCGGAAAGTTACCGGTGCACGGAACGTTTACGCAGACTTTCATATGCCGTGATTAATAACACAGATTACAAGGTACGCACTGCCTCACCACGCTTGTAGATACGCTCTCCCTGGACGCGAAGGTTCGTTGGTTACTCACGTTACTGTCCCCATCCCCCCCCCCCCCTTTTTTTTTTATCCAGCAGAACTGCAACAAGAAGGTAGGGATGAGAGTGAGGACTTCGTGGAATTCTCCACCGTCACGGTTTGCTACCAACACCAACAACCCGATCCGTGGATTTGTCGAAGACGCGGGCCTCGTTCCCAACGCCGACAAAACGCTCATCTCGTTATCGATCGGCGACCCCACCGTGTTCGGCAACTTGGTCCCGTGCGAGGAGATACTGGCACCGATTGAGAGCAGTCTTCGAAGTCTAAAGAACCATGGCTACATTCCAAGTACAGGTAAGCAGCAGTGGACGCCAGTGTCGCATTGCAACCTCACTTTTGTGTGATGAGATTGTTGTCCGACCAAGTTTCACACCATGGTCCGGCGGCGTACAGGAATCGGGATGAGGGGAGGCTATATCTTTGGCATAATCAGCAACCTTTTTCACGATATCGTCACTATTACCTTCTCAAAGTCGTTTGCTGAACACGTATCTGAGCATAACACTATGGGGCGTTGGCTTCGTTTCTGCGCCTCCACCCCCTGTGTAACACCCCTTTGCGGGGCCTTCAAAGAAAAAAGAAAAAATTACAGCATATCCACGGAGTGAATGATGATGAGTGGGCGAAGCTCGGGAGTTTCATCGTAGATCGTGCCGAGTTCCGGATTAATTTAGTTAACGCGCACGCTACGAATCCTTATGGTTCAACTATGCACAAGTGAAATCTCCCACCGGCACTTCATTGCAAGTCAAGATCCAGTGCATATATATATATATATATATATATATATATATATATATATATATATATATATATATATATATATATATATATATATATATGGGTTGCCGGTGAACGCTTCTCCAACGCGAGCAGTCGGTATTTCTCAATCAAGAAACTCGCTAGGAGACGCTGCCTGCGCCAACGTTGTCTCTCGCGGGTGAGGGCGTGTTCTCCTTCTTTGCGAGCTGGTAGAGCGTTCATCTAAGAAAGAGCGTTTCCATAGCCAACGCGCGCCTTTCGCTCTCTCTCTGTCTCTCTCTCTCTCTCACAAGACAGCGAGAGAGATTTTATTTATTTAGGACAGTGAAGAAAATAGGGTGCAGAGTGCACGGTAACTGTCTCTCAGTGAGGACACCTCAACCGATACACTCACGGGATGGGGGAATTAAATGGGGAGAGAGAAGAAAGAAGGGAGGGAGAGGTCAAAACCACACCATGTCCGGCCACATACACAAACACACAAACACAAGGGGAACACAAACACGAACAGGGAACACAAACAGCCTGGCGAGCGGCTTTAAAGCCGCCCAGACACAAGACAGCAGAGGCACGCGCCGGGAGAGAGAGAGAGAGAGGCACGCGCCGAGGGCGAGCGCGTGCCTCCCGCGGGTTACGCCTGATGCGGGTTACGCCTGACGACTGACGCCTGACGCGGGACAAGGTTAGACTAAGAGGAGCTTCGCCCCTAAAAAAAAGGAAAGGTGTGGCTCTGTCATCACAAACACCAGAGGCCAGCGGAGCTATGAGGGCTTAGTAAAGGATTGCAAAGTTAAGCAAAGGAGAGGTGATATTTAGCGAAGCCACACGTAATCCTTGCACTATATGAGCCACATAGACGCAAAGAAACCATTAAAACATCATTTTCCATGCAAACCGAGTATTTATTTCGCCTACACAAAGCTAAACATCACAATCACTTTTACCGCTAAATTCTCTTTCTTTCTTTCTTTCTTTCTTTCTTCTTTCTTTCTTCTTTCTTTCTTTCTTTCTTTCTTCTTTCTTTCTTTCTTTCTTTCTTTCTTTCTTTTTTTCTTTCTTTCTTTATCTCCTCCATTCCTAGGTCCACCATCTCCCTCTTTTATTCTCCCTCTCTTTATGTTTCCTTTTATCTCGCCTATTGCAAGTTGTATTACGATCATCGGTATAACGCGATAATATGCATCACATAAATGCATGTTCTGCAAGTGTGGGTGTGTAGCCTAGTTTAAAGTAAAGAAATTATTAACACCGGGGGGTACACACATTTTAGAAACCATTCTAAGTACATCCTGATAAGGCCGATTTAAATAAGGTGAGATACAAAGGATCTGGGAAAATCGAGTCCACCAGTGCAGCAGAAATCGGCTTTCCGCTCGCGGTGAAAATGTACTCCAGGTTAAACCGAACTTTCACGAAAAGAAATGAGTCAACAACTGCATTAGGAAACACTTCCTGTTAAAACCTGGTTGAACGCGAGGGGCTGCTTCGTGCCATGTTCCGCGAACTGCCGACTTTGTCCACGTGCGGAAACGATTGATCACTGTTTTATTGATTGTACGGACACAATATTTTTTGATACATTCTCCAGCGGACTCTTAAAAAGGACATGGGCACCACTCCGTACACAATTAGGTTTCTACCATTTACACCGATTGCCGGTCCGCCCTATGACATATTCATAGTACTTGGTTTATGCAGCCTATGGAGATCGAGACTGTGCAATCGCTATGCCGAAAACCCGCGTTCCACCAGATCAATCTACTGTGAAACCGCGGCCTATGTAAGAAGTGTGTATGCTGCGCAAGAACTGCCGCTTGGCTGGACGCACTTGTCGGACGCATGCGTGTGTTGGCCAGATTTTGAGTGTGTAGGCATTTCCTCCCTGTAAAGTGACTTCAGTTTTCACTTCCATGTAATATTCCCACCTCGCCAAGTAACCTCATTTTCTTTTACTTATTTCTTTCTTTCGTTCGCTGTCTCTCACTCTTTCTCTGTTTGCACCTCCTCTCCTCTCCTTCCACCTCTCTCCACTTCGCCGGCCAGAGTTTTCGGTTAACATCAGGTACATCTCCGCTGTCAGAACAAAAAGAAAAAAGAAAAAAAAAGCAATGTACTCTCGGTTAACCAATCTCGCTCTTCTTCGAGCTCGCAGTAGCTACATGTGCAACACTGACTATATATGCACATTCATCTTGTGCACGTGAAACGTTAATGTTTTCGTCAACCTGCCGAAGCTCCATCCCAGCATTAAATGTCTCGTTTCATAGTAAACTACATGTGCAAATTGCGTTAGCATTTTATAAGGTGATAGGTTTTACGTTGTTTGGGACCATTGCTGGATATAACACGACATAACCGGGCGTCTTTTTTCTTTTTCTATATTCTGACGTGAGTGGCCCATGCATAATTTTTTTATATGCTGTTGGCTCTTTCTGATAGGCTTTTTCTACGAGGCCATATCACATACGAGAAGTACAGGACGCAGAACTAACGAAAGGGATCTTGTTCTCACAAGAAGCGAACACAGATTGCTGCATTCGGCGAGACTAGACTACAACTGCAAACTACACGAGCATCCTAAAGCATATGTCCAACACTGTTACGAAATCATTTACTTTTGGTATACTAGCGGTGCAGGTGGAGGCACTCATCGACGCCTCGCTCGTTTTCTGTTCTGTACATATCGTGTCGCAGCAAACATGTCAGAAATAGCGCATAACTTCGAAGTACGCGCCGCACCTGCAGATAAGTCGAGATAGCACGTCATGTGTTTAACTCTTTTTTTTTTTTCTAGACGCATCGTGGTATCGCTAATTGAAAACGAATATGATTTCGTCTGCAGGTACGCAAGCAGCCAAACAAGCCGTTGCTGAGTATTCATCTACCCAGGAACTCAGCGTTAGCCCACAGGTAAGCGTTCGTGAAGCCCCATGTACAAACACGCATGATACGAACCGGATGCGCTCTGACAGAGAGGGTCGTTCCGCTCGCTACATTTAACCTCCATCAGATTTTTCTTTCTTTTGTAGATTCCTGCTCTTGGCGTATCCGCAATTAAAATGTTATACTCTTCCCCATACCGTTTGCTTTTGCTTTCGACGGTCGTAGGCGACCAATTTCTTGGACACTCAATAGGTTGGTTCACAAGTTTGAGTTTGGTGAAATGTAAACTAACCACAGCGTAACGACTCTTTAATGATTACTGTCGGTACCAGCAGCATTTAAAAGATTGACTCAACGTCAAGCACGTATACTATTCGAAGATCACATTCAGGAGCAGTAGCGAGGGATTGCATAATACGATAAATCCAGCCCTCGGTCCAGGCATCTTATACGAGAGAGAGAGAGAGAACAACTTTATTTTTCTTATACGAGAAAAACGCTAACAGGAGCCCGACATCGACAGTGTGCAGTGTTTCCGTCTGGTAAATGACTGACTTGCGAAGACTCGAGAGTAATTAAAGAAGTGAAACTTCACAATATGTATAACCAAGCTCTCTCTTACTTCTAGACAACCAAAATTCTGCCGTTAGTTCTGTACCTCATTACCTCAGTGATCAACGAGTGCATCTGGTTCACCATCATCTCGACAGTGCCCCAAGTATAAAAGCGATTTCCTTGCTTTTGAACACCACAATGCATGTTTCGTTAATCTGCAGGTCATGCTCCAGAAATCCTAAAAATGAAAAATGCTCTCCGAGCGCCCGGTTGGATTCATGAGCGAAAACCAGCCTTGCAGAGAGGCTGAAACAATGAAAAAAATAAAAGAAAAACAAATAGCTATGTGACTTAGTAATTGGCACCTCCGGGAGTTTTCTGGCGTCGGCAGAGAGAGTGATGCAAACTAGTGAGCACCTCTAAATGTTGGCAACGTACACGATTAGCAGCAGAACAGTTTGTCATAAGAGACACCATACGTCGTTGGAAAAACAGCCCGCCTTAAAGACTTTCCGACAGGAGAGAGCATCGTAAGAACCTGCACCACTAATTAACTCTGAGCGTCAAGGTGAAAGGCTCCCCGCGAAAACAAGCCATCAGAGATAGAAAGAGAGAGGGCGAAAGAGAGAAAGATTACAGAGGAAATGCGGGTTGGCAGCCCCGGCGGGAGTAATAATATTTGCAAAGACGGTGAATGGAATCAGTATGAAAAGAAGCGTAATCGGTAGATGCGTCAGCAAACGAGCAATACACTCATACAGTGCGTCAGTCAAGTGCGTCGTTGAGAAGCTGTGAAGCGCGTTTTGGAGCTGCAGTGCGGATGTCGGTCAGCACCAGAAGTGCAGAACTCTGCGGTTTGACAGCGGGTGGCTGTTCAACTTGTTGAAAGCAGTGAAGAGCTTTTACAAGGACGCGGCCAGACAAGACGCACAATCGTCTCGCCACTTCCCAACAAGCTGCCATAACTTTTGACAGCCCCGTCGTTGTTTTAGTCTGTAAAAGCCAATAACGTAATTCATTTCTATAGTTCCTATTGAAGCACTTCGCGAGCCATAAATAGTGCCACTGCGGAGTACATTGTGCTCTTGCATTGCCATGCCGAGCCATCGACGACACGCAACTGTTCATTAACGTTCTGGCATTACGTCGTAAGCTCACAAAAGCAAAGAGTAAAATCTACCTGCAGTGCACGCTCTTGAAGCCATTTCAGAAGTTTACCTCGAGATCGATCGTTGGAAGAGCGACCGGCTTCGGCGGCTTGATCACGCCCGACTGATCTATAGCTCAGTGACCGAACAGTCAATGAAATATTATGTATCGTGGCCTATTCTCGTTGCGCGATGGCGAATAGCTAAAGAACTGCCTTCTTATATAATGTCTCGGGGCGTGATCTCAGAAACAAATTTGTCGCCAGATCCAAGATGCAGGTAAGCTACGCGGCATAGAAGATACTCCAGATACACGCATGGGGGGTTATCCCGTAACTATTAAATTCAAGTGCATCACGGACAGCAGGGTGATAACGTGACACAAGGTTTTCAAAACAGAATTACGATGCAGCTTTATAATGCACAGAGCTTGGACTGCCAAAGGCTTTCTGTGACGGCCAGCACACGTGAGAAACCTCCATGCGCTCCGGTGTAAGACAAGCCAAACCATTCTGGGCATTTCTTGGCCTTCCAAGGTGGGCGACCACAGCGGCAATTGTTGTCTTCGCGCATGATATCCTGACCCATACGTACACTGCTGTCGATGCTCTGAGGATTCATAACAAACACTTCGTACAGCTTTTCTCCTCAAATAGACTTGCTTCCTTTCCTGCATCTGGATGACGGACTATGTTCTTACCGTGTGCTTTTCCACCACGTCTCTTTTCCCGCAACCTTTACTGCGACAACAAGAAAACCCACGCTTTTGTGGCGGTCTTACGTGCACCCTGAATGCACCTTTCCGTCTATGGCGTCAAAAAGGAAGTCCCGCTTGCTATTAAGCAATCCCTGCAGCTGTCTTTGCACCATTAGAATAATGTTACTGCACGTGTGCCTTCACTGATGGATCGGTTACCTGTAGTGGTTCGGCAGATGACGTGAGCATGAAAACATACACAAAACTGCGTGCCAAACGCTCTTCATTGTCGTGGCGCAGACACGCAGTGCCGAACAGGCCGAAAAACACAATAACAATGCGCATAAACGCCGGTTTCTCCGAGGCCTATAAACGAGAATAAAAGGTACGAAGCTCGTAGAATTTCGCAAGAAGAAGGTGTAAAGGTACCTGCAAAATATACGTCGCAACCAGTGGCCGCGGCGAAAAAAGTAGCCCAAAGCCATCGTCGAAGAGGAAAATAAAATGATGCGAGAACGAAATATATAAGCGGGGCTGCGCTGTAATTGTCGCCAATTTTCAACCAGGAGGCGTAGCGCCCCATGGCCTTGACAATGAGCCAGTTGCCCACGTTACCCAACGCCGCCGTCTCCGTACAGCGGGCGCCCTAATCTTGACAGGCGCTGGCCGCCGCCTCGCTGCCTTCAGACGCGACGCCCCGTGGTCCAGTCTGGCACGATAAAGAGCGCGACGGCATACGCAGTGTGAAACTCAATACGCGTCCCTTCCTTAGCACTTTCACCGCTCACTCAGCGTGCGAAAGGGAGCGCATCTGCGAAAGGACGCGCGCGTGCGTGTGCCTACGGCTTCAGCAGCGTGCGATTGGCTCACACGTAGTCGATTACACGCTACTATAAACGCACCTATGCAAAAACAAAGAGTGGTTACGCTGGAACATAAACGACGTGCAAGGTGACCTAGCGAGCTGAAAAATGGCCACTGAACCGATGTGACGGGCAGCTGAAGAGTTCACGCTTATTCTTTTCGAGAAATTAAGGTAAAGCTCACCTGTGCCCGTGATTACTTTGTGTCACACTAGTAGAGGCTCTTAACTTACCCTCTAAGAACACTTGGATGTGTGTTAGTTAAAGATAATAGGAGTGACTCAAGGCACGTGTACTCCCGCTGTTTTTTTTTTTCTTTTTTCTCTTTCTGCCGTTCTTTGCAGTACATACTTGAAAATCGACACGCGGCCGTTATTTCAAGACCAGGACTGCAGAATAATTACAAGCACACTGTTTAAAACGAAAGGTAATAAAAAAGTAGTAACTGCAGTCTCTATACTACCTCCATGTCAACTTAACTGCGTTTCGCTAACGTCTTTCTACAACAAAAATATGTGAAGTGTAGTGAACACTGCGCACAGAACTGAGACTTGTGTAGTGGAAAGGGAGGGAGTGCATAGAAGGCAAATCGTAAAAGTGTGAAAGGGAACGTGAAGGTGGGGAAGATGGCTCTCAAATTTGTCACCGCACATATTTTTTTTCCGCGATATAATTTTCAAGGCATTTGTGTGGGAGAGCATAATAGTGTAAATTTTTCATTTCCTTGCGAAGGAAACTAGTCAGCGCATACACAAGACAAGCTCCTTCTCGTCTTGTACTAGGTGTGTCTGTCCTTCGTTATTTGCGCTGACTAGTTTCCTTCGAAAGTGTGAACCAACTAGCCCAAACAACAAGTACCGTTATCTTTTCCATATTAGCGACGTGGTGATGTGGGGTTATTGTTATGGAGACTGGGCTAACTGAGCATCGCTGCGATGGTGCATAGATTAGAATCTGTGAGATCGTCAGCGACTCATAAAGAGAGAGGTTGAAGGCTTCTCCCAAACGATTTCCATCCTCTGACAACAGCAGATGCACTGCGATAGCAAAATTTAAATTTGTTCAACTTTTGAAGCTCCGAGTAAGACTTACGAGAGTGGCACAAAATTTAGGAAAATGTGCTCAAAAGCTTTAGCAAAATGAATATTAGTTTGTCTTTAGTTTCATTTGTTTTACTGTGTACTGCTGCTATCGCTTCTCGCTCTTTAAAAGAAAAAAGCAAAAGACGTAGCACTATAGTACCTTTATGCGACCGGCCATTACTAACCTTTTACAGCCCATTTACTAACATGGAGGCTAGGCTAATACTACATCTACTGGCCGCAGTAGGTTATGGTTTCACTGTGCTACTGTTACACAAAATTTAGACAAACAACATTTTTTTCGTTGGAATAGCGATATTGTGCTACATCATGGCACACGTACACAGGGTGTGTGCACCAAGCTTTAAAAATATCCACGTGCGCATTGCGAGAATGCAACTGCTTTAGAACTGTTTACTGTCGTTTTGACCATCTCAGACTATTTTTAAACGTGAGCTCAAGTAATTAATTATATTAATTAATAACCCACTTTTAAACTGTGCTGCTGCGGTAAATTGTTCAATGGAGAAGCTGTACAGCTTGTTAATTATGCAAAGAGGAGAATGCAACCGCTTTAGAACTGTTTACTGTCGTTTTGACCATCTCAGACTATTTTTAAACGTGAGCTCAAGTAATTAATTATATTAATTAATAACCCACTTTTAAACTGTGCTGCTGCGGTAAATTGTTCAAT
This sequence comes from Hyalomma asiaticum, assembly GCA_013339685.2. Taxonomy (NCBI): domain Eukaryota; kingdom Metazoa; phylum Arthropoda; class Arachnida; order Ixodida; family Ixodidae; genus Hyalomma; species Hyalomma asiaticum. The sequence goes on from CM023481.1 coordinate 280,987,953, forward strand.
GGAGAAGCTGTACAGCTTGTTAATTATGCAAAGAGGAGAAGACAACACGAACGCCAACAATCAACTGAAGGAGAGCGCTGAGGATTTTTCTTTTTTTTTTCTTTCTTTCTTGTTTTTGTGAAAGAAGAAAGAAGACACAAAGCTTATCTTCGCATGCTCAGGAATGGTAGCGCCGCCTGTCCAACTGTTACACGTGCCGGTCTGCGTGAGACAACTGTTAAAGCCTTTTATCTCTTTCCTGTGTAAGTTAATCGAAGGGTGACTCACGCAAGCACTTCCACTGTCATTGATATGCCAAGCCTTGACCACTGGACGCCTTTCTTCATTCTTATGTCTGTACGAGACGGCGCATTTATCTCATTTGGGCGTGCAGTTGCAACCGCGGCGGTGCAAGAAAATATCAGAAGGCGATCCATCGGTTAACGACCATTTATGTTAAACGTTTTATGTTTAATTGCTTGCGTGAGCCAGCTGCCCATTACTTTACACAAAGAAGAGATAGAATTCCTTAACGGTTGTATCTCATACAGACCGGCACACGTAACCATTTCACAGGTGGCACTATATACCATTCCTAAGCATGCGCAGATAAGTTTTTTGTCTTCTTTCCTTTTCGCCTCAACGCTCTCTCTCTCAGTTGATTGTCGGTGTTCGTGTTGTCTTCTCCTCTTATCCTGTGTCCGTGTATTCACGCCTTTCCTTTGCATAAAAAACCCTAACCAACTAGCTCAGCTTTCTGTCGTTCGGAGATTGTTAATTAGCGTCCGGAAAATGTATTAATGTGTGTTCGTACTAATGTAAGCTAGTCCTAAATTTGTTCAGTGACACAGACATGCTTGACGGCCAAAGTTAAGAGCCCATGAAAGTTCTTTGTGATCGCTTCGACGCTGGCGAGAAGCTTTGAGAGATGTAATGTGACGAACGCCGTACACTGTACATATGTTCACATATAATGACAATTACCAAGCTGCGCAGCGCTATCGACACATAGTTTTTATGCTTATCTTTTATGGAGGCGCCGAAATCACAAAGCGGCGTAACGTACCAACGCACTTGCACTATTCCATATGGCATACGCAAATCAGAGGCGTAAGGGTCCTTGTATAAGAAGGCTCCTTCTCGGTCATATGTGTTGTGATTGCTCTGTTAAACTGCACTTTAATAGATGCGTACCGAGATTAGCCATAAAAAGCTGCATGTTCCCGTTTAAAAAGTCCCTGAACGGGCCCCATTGCAAATTTTGGTTGCACACTGGACATTTCAAGGCGCTGTCTGTATAGGGAGCATATTATTGAATTTTTCAAATCTGGTCATTACTCTATAGCCAATGCGCAGAAAGAGAGAGAGAGCGAGAAAGAAATTAGACAGAGAAGGCAGGGAGGTTAACCAGGAAGAAGCTTTTTTTTTGTTCGCTACCGTACGCTGGGGCAAGGGTAAAAGAAAAGAGGGAAGGAATAGCAGAGTATCTCTGCGCTTAAGAATACATGGCAGAAGAAAGCAAACGCATAAAAAAGAAGGGGGTTGGATGCTTGGGAACTAGTTTTAACTTATCTGTAATACTAAACTCGAACCTACAAACTTCGCTAGTTTCTTGGTAGCTTTCCAGAGCGAAGGCCGTGTGGACCCGCATTCCAGGACTGTCTGCTCCGATAGCGCGGTCTTCCGCCGAGACGGGCCAGTATACGATCGCGAGCGGCTGTCTGCGCGCTGTAGCAAGGGCAGCGGCAAAGAATATGTTCGACAGTGTCCTCGCTGCCGCATGCGGTTATGACAAGCAGCAGTGTTCTTGAACTACTGCTGCTGATCTCCTGTATGAATGCCAGAGCCGAAATATTTTTAGTAATGCAGTTCCTTTATTTCTTTGATGTATGGTCACTTGAGACGCAACTGGACAAACTTTATCTCATTAAATTGCACAAAATATATGTCGTTTTAAGAGATATGTTGTTAGCATATCGCAAATCACCTCCTCTTCCTTCACTACCCCTCCCCACCCCCCCCACCCCTCATTTTTTTCCTGTTCCTAGAGAAACCACGCTCAGCAAGAAATATAAGATATAATTGGAACTGCTACATATATTTACGTCACCTTCATTCTGTAGACTACATCGTGCTATTTCACGTTACACTATTTTACAATGGACTGAACTGGGCTTGCGGCAAGGCCTGAGGTAAAAGCATTGTTACGCGTGCGGTGACGCCAATAAACGAAGTTATGGTATCACCATACCAGTATGAGCGCTTCACATCCGAAGCGCGGGAAGATCGCCATCAATGCTCAGAATTAATGGCTTCAGTTCATCCAATGATAAAGTGGTTAACCGAAACATTAAATTAACATAAATGTATAGATTCTGGCAACCGATATATCAACTATATGTACAACTCGCGAACTAGACGACGTTCTTTCTCGCCAAAAGGTATCTTTTCAAATCAGCAGAATCTTTCCCGCTTCGTTCAATGATCTTGACGGTTGAACGCGCTATGCTGCGAATACGCCCGAATAAAGTTCAGCAAGCACTGATATAGCGGCTTGAACTGGCTCCGAAGCAAGGGTCGCTATAACTGAAGTCTGCTCATTTGTTTCGCAGGACGTCATTCTGACCTGTGGCTGCTCACAAGCACTGGAGATGTGCGTCACCGTCCTCGCAAACAGCGGACAAAATATCCTGATTCCAAGGCCAGGATTTTCCGTCTACAAGACACACGCAGAATCCATTGGCATCAAGGTCAAGTTCTACAATTTATTGGTAAGGATAACCTAAAGATGAGAGTTTTTTTTTTTTTTAAAGACGTGGCCGTATCTTATGGTGATTGAGGGAGGGGGAGCAAATCATAGTGATCTTCTCTCATGTTAATCTCCCTCTGAACACACACACACACGCGCGCACACGTGCGCACGCTTTAAAGCGGGCATTGTCTCCTGAACACTATAATAGTGTTTTCTTATATAACACATCCTCTACTTTACGTAAAAAGCGTGACAGAACACTGCTCCGCCGAAATTTCGAATTCCCTGGGGCTGTTAATCATATCTGAAAGCACAAAAGCAACGGAGTCGTAGAATGGAGCGCAAGGAACACCAGGACACAAACGAGTGGGCAGGACGAAGCGCTACTAACAACTGAAGTTTATTGCTACGAAGTGATACCTAATATAGGTAAAAGATCGTGGCAACAAAGAAGGCATGAAGAATCAAACCACAGTGATTTTCGTGCGATTAGCGGAAATGTACGCCATTTCTTCTTCTGTTAATAGCAAGGAGGGACAACTAACGCACATGTCTCTGTGGTTTGATTTTGTTATATATTGTATACCTTTTTCTCTTCATGCCTTCTTTGTTTCCGCAATCTTTTACCTACATTAGGTATTGCTTCGTTGCAATAAACTTAAGTTGTTAGTAGCGCTTCGTCCTGTCTGCTCCTCTGTGTCCTGGTGTTCCTCGCGCTCCATTCTGCGATGATTCATCAACTCGCCCAAGCTCGTATTTTAGTAACAAAAACAACGCTTTAATATTTAAAATCAGGGCATGGGGACAGGTCCGGGCAACGCTATGTTAATTTGGCAGTACGTAAAGATTCACCATATATGATTGAGAATCAACGGTCGAAATCAAAAAGCTTTTCTTCCGGAACTGTTGTTTGTAATTGTCCGATTACCTTCCCTAATTATATGTCCAGCATCAGGATTGGCCAAGATTTTCTGTTACGAACAATTCTCGCATAAGTTATTTTTGCGAATACAAGCCAAACAATAACTGTAGGGATGGCTGTCGCTGATAAGCGAATCCATTGTTTTCTAAATAGGTGTCATTGCACGAAGCAGGTAAATGAAACTGCATCACAGTTAACTTGTTCAACGTGAATTGTTTAGGCTAGTTGGTTAGACATCTCTTCAGAATGAAGCGCATGAAGGACGAACCCCACGAAGCAATTTCAATATGCGAACTGTGTTCATTACAATCTAGGCGCTGCAATGCAAAGTGTATAAGATTTAGGAAAAGGAAAAAGATTTAGCACTGTCTCAAAACACTTGAAACACTCAGAAATAGTTTCACAGTACTCTTTCGTTCTTAAATGTACTCTGCCCATAGCCGGTCGCCTACGCTAGTACTCAGTATAATTAGGATTGCCTAAATTTGCCCTTAAGAACTATTGGCTCTTGCGAACACGAACTCAATAAAACTTCTTAGCCTAGCGTCCACAACAACATTAAGGTGCCAAAAGACACGAACCACGAGCGAGTGCACGGGACAGAGTACACGGGACTCTTTCGTGGTTCATGTATTTTGGCGTCTTAAGGTTAATGTGAATGCATACCAACTAGCCTAGCAAAAGTTCTGTTATTACCCTGGCATCGTTCGTAACAGAAATCTCGGTCAATCATGATGCTGGACATATCATTAGAGAAGGCGGTCAGCCAATAGCAATGAGCAATTCCGAAAGAGAAGTTGTGCGAAGTCGTACCTAGATACTTTGACAGGTCTAAACGTCTGTGAACGTGAAATATTCCTGTGAGAGCATTCGCCTCCTCTAAGATTTCCGAGTAAATACCTGTGCAATTTGAGTCTGAATAATGGATGTGAATCATACAGCCGTACACGCGAAAACCACCCTTAAATGTCTTCTAAATCCGGGACCGCGCTTAAGAAAAAATCTCCCGCTAAGGTTGTTGGTAACAGAAACTTTTAACCGATCTTAATACTGGACAGATCATTAGCAAAGCTCGCTGACCAATGCTGAATAGCACTCACGAACCACAATTAGCTTCTTGAATTCGGCTTTACGAGACGTGCGCTTGTATTCCACTGCTTGTTCCATTCTGCTCTCGCCCAGAAGCCTTGGAGGCAGGTTTGTAATTCATTACGTGGCACAAAGAGCTAATGTTCCTCACGCTGACGAGCTGAATATGTCATATTGACACCGTCTGGCAATGAACATTTCTAGATTATTTCCCCAGCTTCTGCGTTACAGTAAATGCGCGAAACAACAGCTGACAAGTCGAAGCGTGATGAGAGAGAGAGAGACCTCACTTAACAAAAATGTTTCAGTATTCAAGCAGCCCCTACTTGGCCTTGTACTTTTCTTTTTGAAGCCACGTCTGCTAACGGTCTTGTCACATCATTCTCTTCGCAATGGGCTCACTGGAAGCAGTTTCGAATTATAACACCTTCACTTTTTTTTTTTCATATCGTTGCTATGCCTCTTTGTCATTGTCGACAAAAGACGATGCGCGAAAAAATCCCTTCTGGTTATAAGAGAGCGAAAACGCACATAAAAATCTGTGCAGCACTACTATCAAGCTGATGTACATTTACAAGATTCATTGCACACTGCTCAAGGCTGTTTCGATGCCACGTCCATGCGATTGCCTTCAGGATCCCGCAGGACCCCGTATTAATGAAGCTTCAAATTAATGTACCGAACTATCTTTCGTGCGTGTGACCTCACACAAGATTTTGAATAACTCAGTAAGTGCACAAACGCGCTGCGAGGACGAGGCTCGCATCAGAGCCCTCGTAACTGTAAAGGTCCAATTATAATACGACGTTCATATACTCTGGGTAGTATCAGTGTACCATAGCATAACTCGACGACGGTCACACCAAACCACACTAAACTAGAAGAGAAGTTCAGGGGAAGATGGAAGCTTGAATCGATGAACAGATCGCTAAAAACAATGCAGAACAGGGAATGTCGCCGGAGCCAACAAGTGGAGTTGTCGAAACGTTGGCTTGTCGGAACGATGTCGAAAGACTTGTGGAAACGCTGGCTCCCTGTTCCCTGTTCTACATCATCTTTAGCGATCTGTTCATCGATTTAAAGTACAATAAGTCACACTACACGGAGCTAGTCTCAGGAACCCTGTTATGTTACAGCGAAACCTTCTCAGTAGACGTTTAAAAGAAAAAGAAAAGCAGCAAGGAACGGTGGGGTGTAGCACTAATACAGTGAAGTACTCAGGGCACGTATCGAGATATACTTACCCGAATATTGCCACGAAATGCACAAGTGGTCCCCGTTGTTATTCTCGTAAATGGATATCTCTCAACTTACGCTGGTGTCGGATACATGCAAGTGAGTACACATAGATCGCTGCTTGGTTTCGGCAAGGGATTGGTATATTTCATAAAGCGTTTGACATATCTTTTATTATTCGTCACTTAAGTTCACGGTCGAAATGGTCGCATCTAAGAGGCGCGGAATAGTCGTGTACCATACATTCAGTAAAATTTAAAACGGTCCGGATGATGATTAACGCAGTAGGCACTGGTCATCGCCAAAGTGTGGCTTTGAGACTAAAGATCACAAGCAAGAATAAAATCTTAAATTTCATTTCATCAAACATTTAAGAAATTATGTCAAACTTTTGATGCTCAGATGATGTGTCGCTTGCGAAATATATACATCTCCACTGCGGTCACATTAGAAATTAGTTTTAAAAGTGCATATATACTACAATTTGCGAAATTTCAAAGGAAAACCAAAGGGAAACCAAGAATGTGTTTGCACTGGTGAAATATTCTTCAAATACTATATTGGTATTAAATTATCGGGAAGTGAGCTGTATGATGGAGGCGAGATGTTGATGCCCGTGTACTGTGCGATGTTGTGCGCGTTAAAGAACCCCATGGGTAGTCGAAATTTCCGAAACCCTCCACTACGGTGTCTGTAATAATCATATTGTGGTTTTGGGAAGTAAAACTCGTGAACTCAATCAAATGGTCAGTAACACACGCAGAATAGAGAAAATGAAGGCTATTATTGCATTCCTTTCTTTTTTTTTTTTAAGTATCGTGCTCAGTACTGCGAAAGATTGGCCCTTCAGTGTTAAATGTTTTGGGCGCGTGGAGTTATTGCCACCAGCTGAACAACCATCTGCCCATGGACATAGTCAAAGGTTTAACCAAGTATACGGTTCTAACAAAACGATTCATTCACTTGACCGTTGATCATGCCATCCGTTATGTGTGGGCTTTTGCCCACAGGTATGAAACCTGCGACGCCTCATTTCTTGTATGGGCAGTACCTTTATTGCTGGAAAGCCGCATCGCAAACTTCCCTCCGACCGCGCCATACACTCTTAGCACGGTAACCTTTAGTTTATTTTATAGGTGCACAAAAATGTGAAAATATGCTCCTTTATAAAGGTTAAAGTGCTTTTAACCTTTATAAAGGAGCATATTTTCACATTTTTGTGTACCTATCAAATAAACTAAAGGTTACCGTGCTAAGAGTGTAGGATTCACCGACGGCAAATTTAACAAGTTCCTCAAACACAACATATAATTCATGTGCTCTATTCAGGCTCACAACCGCCCGGAGTATAATGGCTTAGATGAGCACTCTAGTCAGACCTTATAGTCACTCGCTTCCGCTCAATGATCAGCGACGAACACTGAAAACCATGGGCCCTTCTTCTCCCTGACGTCAAAGAATCCTCGTGGAGTGTTTATACTACAAAGTCACGGTCTAATTACTCTGTTTCCCTATGTATGACACAAAACCTTACCCCCTATCTACTTTTCGATGTAGCCGAAAGCCTGCGGTAAGCTCGCGCAAAAACGCGATCCGCGATACCTTGGCGTATCACCAGAAAAAAAAACAAAAAAAAACAAGCTCGTATATGACAAGAAATTTATTACTTTGGAGCTTCAAGTGGAGGCCGTTTTAAACGAGACACCCTAGCACTCAAACCGCGGCAAACTTAATGGAAGGGCCAACTGTGCGGTCATGGGCCAGACCTCCGCTGTAACTGCGATCACCCCGCAGCGTGGCTTCACAGGATCTCCAGACTGACATAGTTCATTTGCGGAGATTAAGACGATATCATCCGCCCCTTCACCTACGACTCTCTCGGGGGAACGGGGAAGCGTATGGTGAACCGTGCCCCGCCACGGTGGTCTAGTGGCTACGGTACTCGGCTACAGATCCGAGGGTCGCGGGATCGAATCCCGGCCGCGGCGGCTGCACTTGGATGGAGGCGAAATGTTGAGGCCCGTGTGCTGTGCGATGTCAGTGCACGTTAAAGAACCCCAGGTGGTCGAAATTTCCGGAGCCCTCCACTACGGCGTCTCTCATAATCAGAGCTGGTTTTGGGACGTTAAACCCCACATAACAACAATGGTGAACCGCACTGGGACGGTGTGGTGAAAAAGCGTATAGCATGCATAAGAGGCGATCTTCGTGCCCCATTGTGCAGTACTGTGTCGGCCGAACTATACGGCTCTTCAACTGCCGTTCTCGTTTGTCAAGTGTTGACCCAAAGAACCGTTCACAGCCTGAGGCCCGGCCACGGTGGTCTAGTGGCTATGGTACTCGGCTGCTGATCCGAAGGTCGCGGGATCGAATCCAGGCCGCGGCGGCTGCATTTCGATGGAGGCGAAATGTTTAGGCCCGTGTACTGTGCGATGTCAGTTCACGTTAAATAACCCCAGGTGGTATAAAGTTCTGGATCCCTCCACTACGGCATCTTTCGTAATCATATCGTGGTTATTATTATTTGCAGCCCGAGAAAAGCTGGGCCGTGGACCTCGTGCACCTCGAGTCTCAGATCGACGCGAACACGGCAGCGATCGTAGTCAACAACCCGAGCAATCCGTGCGGCAGCGTCTACTCCAAAGAGCATCTCAATGACATCCTGGCCGTGGCTGCAAGGAATTTCGTGCCCGTCATCGCCGACGAAATATACGAGCACTTCGTGAGTATATAACCACTATAACCCTGGCACTTTGGGATAAAGTTAGCATGTGTTTCCATATAGCGTTGATCATCCTACTTCCCGCAGGCTATCGCTCCTGTTTCTGTGCTCTGTGTAACTGCAATGTATTCCACTGTGAGTCTATTCAGGTTTGCTTCACAATTTTGCATGCAAAATTGTGAAGCAGACTGGAGAAAAAATTCAGTATTTATATTTATTAATGACTGAATTATGAATTCTCAGATCGTGCTGAGTGCATTCAGTAAAAAGCACTCAGTAAAAAGAACTAAATGAACTAGAAATATACTTGGGCAAGTTGGTCGATATGCATTTTCCAGGAATAACAGTAAAGGACAGTAACCGTAGTAAAAAGGCTGAGCGTGATCTCAAAAGCAGCACGTCATCGAGTGTATACTTTCCCAAATACGAGATTGTTGTCCTAAGAAAATGAACTTCAGCATGAAGACTGCCATTCCACCCCGACCACCGCACAAAGCTTGTCAATTGAGCTAATGTGTATGATTGTCGCTCCCTTCGATTTTTTATTTCATTACTAGAAAATGTGGCCCTTTGTCAAGCAGCTCCAGCAAACAAGCACCTCCGCAGGTTAGGGCAACCATGCTTTCAGGAATACAGCTGCAATAGTGATTTTGCTCAAGGCCTGCCGTTATCACGCTCCAACTATCGTCGGTCACGATTTGTTCCGCCATGTCACATTTTGGGCTATCTGCAAACTTCGGTACCAAAGAGTTGTGTCAGTAGAAAACAAAACATTCTATCGAGCGAGCACCTGCCACCATCCGTTAGCGTACTGAGCGGCATGCGTTAAAGGACCTATTTTAAGATGCTTATATTAGTGGCGTGCTCCATCGGCTGTACTGCCTGAGATAAGTGCAAATTCTGCCCCTGAAATATGCGCCAATGCTGGCGTTACCTAACGTCGGCTGTTTCGAATTGCCGACTTTCCCCTTGATCCGAACACACATAAATATTTGGCCACGGATTAGTCAATTCTGCCTTGACAGGCAGAACTGACCAATCCATGACCAATCCCGATTTCCTGATCGGTCAGTCCTGACTTGGCGTGCAGAATTTACCAATGGAGGAGGACCAACAAGGAAGAGTATTCCTTATTCCGTGGCACTGTATAGGCCCCCTATTCCACAATAATAGTGTTATTCTGCACGCAACTTTCTCTAGCGCTAGTTTTATGTACACCTTCTTTATTCATTGCTTAATTCAAAAAAATAAATAATAATAAAGCACTGAAAAAGCGTACTTAATCCTCTCGCTCTCTTTTTGCCTTAGAATCGTGTCTACTGCGACGTTTCTTTGGCGGAAATGAGAGAAACAAAAAATATTTTAACAGCATTTCTTTTTCTTTTTTTCCCGCAAATATACGGGACTTTCAAGAAAGCTTCAGCAACTTTTCTTTTTTTTTTTCTGTGAATACTTGTCATTTCAGTGCCAGGTCGCGTCGGATACAAAAGGTTCTCTTAGATCTGTTCTGCGCACGAGTCTATCAAAAGTTGCGAATGAATCGGAGTTCGACTGAATCGGGCACTGATGTCAACGTGTTCTTTTTTCTTCTGCCTTTCGTAGGTTTTTGAAGGACAAGAGTACCACCCGATGGGATCAATAAGTGAAGATGTGCCCATTTTGTCTTGCAGTGGACTCACTAAAAGGTGATGCAGTGATCCTGGCTGTGGAAACAATGAGCATAAAACTGACGGGAACCAGAGAACACAAAATCCGGCTTTTAAGTGCGAAGCACGTCTTGACGAACTTAAGTCATTTTGACCGTATCTATCTATCTATCTATCTATCTATCTATCTATCTATCTATCTATCTATCTATCTATCTATCTATCTATCTATCTATCTATCTATCTATCTATCTATCTATCTATCTATCTATCTATCTATCTATATGTGCTCTCCTGGTCGGCTCGCTCACTTGATATACAAAGATATTTCGGAGAAAGGGTGTTAATGCATAACGAATATGAACGACTGATCTTTACTTACATCACTAACATGACATACTGGTTCTGTACGTCACGATTAACGACACTGCAATCACGCGTGTTTTTCTGCGCCTCACACGGCGTACTGCCTCGAGGATCGGCCCACACACCGGACGGCAGGTATAAAGAGCTCCACTTTTAAACCATGGAAGGAACACGTTCGTCCTCGCTTGCGATTGAAATGTAGACATAACAAGCGCACAGACACACAAGTAACTTACAAAGCGGTAAGCAGGTATCAAACACGGGCCTTCGAGGTGCCAAGCGAGCGTGCTATACCACTAGGCTGCGGCGGCTCGTCCCACGCGGTATAAACCTATTGCATCGGCACCTGTAATGATGGGGCTTGTGTAACGTGAATTGCGCTTTTACTGAGCGATAAGCACTACCACAGAAATACATATTGCTAGCACTATCTTATGGTATGGCACAAACCTCCTACAGAATACTTTGTGCTACCATTCGGTATGCTTTTGTACAACTTTGCTCGATTCCGTAGGAACATACTTCAAAGAACGACGTTTATCACAGCATATTAACGAACCGTGTATAGCGCATTTTTCTTCGACATAAAAGATGTCTGTGCCTTGGACTAACGTGAGTGCCAACGTTACGTCGCACCGTGAACTACCATTCAGTCGCGACGGTGCTGTCGACGTTCCTGGTTAGCCCACGTTAAGCATACTCATGAGTAGGTATTCATGCGCTTTGCGCAAAGACCTTCATCCTACTTGTCACAGCTGGCTTAATGCCAAATAATTCCTCATAGGACAATTCCTCAGTGACTGCTTCGCATGACACCGATTTCCACAGTGTGTGGGATTTTCCCCTCCATCTTTGTTCTCTATGTTGTAATACAGTTAGCTCTTTTTTTTTGTTAGCTTTTACATAACAGAAAACAATAAGCAATAGCTACTAAAGTAATTCTCATTTTATGTACTTTGCTTTTACGCTAAATTGCACTTAAGTTCACTTTACTGCTTAAATGCACGGAACGATGTTTTCTTCTGCTTTTTCTTTTTCGCTTTTCGGGCTGTTGTATGTAGATACACAGATGTAGTGTATGTCATTTTTACATTACATCTGTGCATGTTTTCGTCTACGCATGTGATACCTGCTATGGTGTCGACAAAGAGAGTGGTATTATCGAAAATGAATGCATAAATGATGTAATCTCTGAGGTACCGTGTATGTACAAACAATATCCTTTATGCATTGACATACAACTTGAAATAGCGTAACGTACTCGGTGTACAAGGTAACGTACAATATAATAGGAACGAACGGATTCTTGCATATGTTCGCTGACTGCGGAGTATATGCAGTTGGCACATTAACACATGAAACATGGGTACTTCCTTACTACATGCCGTTGGCCTAGACATATCACATAACGAGCTTAGTTCTGCATAACGCACTTTCTACAAGGTTTAAAGAATTGAAAACAAATGAGTTTTCTAACAGTGACTAGACGTTCAATCTCACCCCTCTTCCGTTATTACGCAGATTCCTGGTTCCCGGCTGGCGAACAGGTTGGATCGTAATCCACGATAGACACGACGTGTTCGCGCGTGGGGTGAGCCTATTGTGCCCCTCACAAGGGCGCTTTCTCCTTTTCAGAACCGTATTGTTACAGGTGCCATGATAGCAACTTTTTGCGTTGACGCCACAGTTTGGTGAGTTGCTCACCGATTTTTGCCCGCTTAAAACGTGAAACAGCAAGGTTGGGGCTCAGACTCCTATCCTTTCACTAAACATGCAGCTCCGATTTGAGTGTGTGCATTCTGCAGTCGGTCCTATATAGCGCTCTAACAGCCGAACTTTTAAAGGATGCATTTGCAGTGCTGCGCTAACACTTTCTACGAACGCGGAATACCGACTAAGGAGAAAACACACAAAGAGGGGCTCAATTTTGCTTCTCCCGCAGTGTCACTTGGTGTGGGGCTTTGGCGCACACAGCCTGAAAATTAAGTGTGCACCGCAAAAATCAAGTACCCCAATTAGATCTGTTAAAGAATCGGAGACCGCATGAGGTTGGGCATGCGGGCACGTACGCGCACACTTGAAAATTCGCTCCAATAATCCGAGTCTTTCCGTGCTCTTTTTTTCTTCTTCTTTCCGGCTTACAGGTGAAGCAAGGACTGCAGTCTTTGAGCCAAAAAATAATGGGAGGCAATGCACTTATTCAGGTAAAACTACTTATACACTTACAGGAACTGAGTGTATTATTGTTGTTTTCATTTGAAGTGAATGAGAGAAGGATAGATAAATCGATGGAGACTCCAAAGAGGAAGAAGCAGAAGGGACAAGTCAGTGCATACAGGTGTGCTGGTAAAGCACTGAATGTGCAGGCGCTCCAGTAATTCCTATACAACCGTCAGAAGCACAACATAACGCGGCAGGGCAGGCTAACATAACACCAGTCTGCAAGTACTGAAAAAAAAGGGCAATAAGAAGAAGATTCTAAACATAGAAGCACGCAACTTGATTCGTATAGGGCTGCACACGCATGGTCACCATGAAGAAAAGCAATGAAGAAACACAAACAGGGCCCGTATTCGCAAAAACATGCTACGACAAAAAATTTCTTAAGATAATATTTCAGCCGGTCATGAAGATGGACATATGATGAGCGAAGCCACTCGATCAACCGTAAAAAAAAAATAAATAAAAAAAACACTTACGAAAGAAAAGTTTGGTGAATACAGCCGCTGATCAGGGCCCGTATTCGCAAAAACGCTAAAAACGTTCTTAAGAGAGCATTTCAGCCAATCCCGACGCTGGACATATTTTTAGCACTGCGCGCTAGCCAATGACAAAAACGAAAGAGAAGTTTTGTGAATACGGCTCCAGGTATCCTTTCGAACTAGTTAGTCTCTTCGTAGACTCCTGCCCTAACGTGTATGCGCTTTGCACTCACAACGACCCCCCACCATTTTCTTGTTTTTCAGGGAGCGCTCCCTTCCATATTGAAGAACACGCCGCAGAAATTTTACGAGGAGACGGTTGCCGTAGTGCAAGTAAGGGACTTGGCTAAATGCGAGCCGAACCGACTTGAACGCGCCGTTGCGTCACCTTACTCGCATTTCTTAACATTCTTTGCCCTCTCCCCGCCTTCTTACTCCTCGCAGAAAAACGCCGAGATTGCGTACAAAGCGTTATCAACGATTCCAGGCATGCGACCAATTATGCCCCAAGGAGCCATGTACTTGATGGTGAGTGGTAACGCTGGAGAGTGCGTCAGTGTTCAGTTTTAACGACAGCAATCCCTGGCTTCTTCTGTGACTCGCAGGTTGGCATCGAGATTAGCAAATTTCCGGAGTACGACAGCGACGCAGAATTCGTCAAGGCCCTCTTCGCGGAGGAATCCGTCTTTTGCCTGCCAGGACGGGTACGTCACGGACATGTCGGCAGCACCATTCTGGTCAGGTCCTCGGGGTTTAGAAAGCGCCGGACCCTCGTGCGTAAACAAAGATAGCAAGAATACGGGGAAAGAGATGTGAAACAAGTTTCTGGCGGCGGCATTCGGCGGGCCTGCCTGCGGCATCGTTCAGATAGGCAGCTTGCTCCAGACCGCCCCCCAGGCAATGCGCGCTATCGTGCGTCTCACGTAACACCCTAGACAGAGTGGAGCCACTAGGGCCCCCGTGGCCGCGTTATCTGCGGCGGACGCGACCGCGTGCACGGAGTTTTAGCGCTACAGTGTAATAAGAATGTTGCATCTCAACGACACAAACTAGCATGACAGATCAGTACTCGCTCTTCTGACGGAGTGAAGGCGAGTAATGGAAAATTTCGGCACGAACTCCACTGAACCTGCCTGTTTGGGTGTGACTTGTAAAGTTATCTGGAGCTTCTTTTTTTTTTTTTTGTACTTTTCAGCTCAGTTACTGCAGAAGAAAGGAAGAGCTTTAGGTGTTGTGTTTCGGTTGCGCAGCTCGGCTGAACAACTGAAAGTATTACTGACCCACAGATTTTTACACACACTTGTGCATCATTCAATGGCTGTAACAACGATTGTGACAAACGCCTATAATTGTATTTACAGTGTTTTCACTATCCCAACTACTTCCGCATCGTGCTCACGGTACCGCAAGAGATGATGCTCGAGGCCATCGATCGAATTGCGGCGTTCTGCAAGACCCACTACATTGACGAGAACAGGCTCGTGCAACAAAGCGAAAGCAGCCTTGTCCTAGGTGGCACACCGATCGCCATGGAGGCCCGAGGATAACATGTACAGACAGAGACGACGCTGTGCAGAACTGTTGCGGCTGCGCCAGAAGGCAGCGCGTGCAGCATGGCATCTGTTCACATCAAGAGGATGAATGCCCGCATTTATGTATATAACATAGGAAGCCTCCACGAAAGTGTCACCAGGCGTGTCGAAACACGAACTGGAACATCGACACTTATTTTTAACTACTGTGAAACTGTTTTTAATTACTAATAAATTTTACGTTTTAAGAAAAACAAAGACTCGTCATTTTACAGCGCAGACGAAGTCTCGCTCTGCATTTACAAGCGTTTTCAAAGAGTGACAGACAGCGTCGATGAAGGTTCTTCAAGCAGTCAGAAGATTTCGGCCAGTGAGCAACTGATCGCCCACTTAAGCACTGGTAACACCATACAGAGCACCTACAATGGGTTAATCTTGAGACGCAAGCACTATCGCTACGTTTGCTTCCGAGCAGTGTTGCTAGGTGCTACCGAAAAAAAGTGAAACGTTGCTCGCTACGCTAGAAAAAAGAAAAAAAAAAAGAACACGCTACCGCCCCACGTTGCCCACAAAAAAGGGTAGCGCAATACATTTACCGTTACCGAAAAAAAGCAACGCCCGTTACTTTTCACGTTACTCCATGGCCAGCGATTTCATTCAGTGCATGTTCACTACAGGAACCCAAAATAACAATTTTATGAAGCTCATATTTATTTTTCACCTACTCTTTAAAGTCCAAACACCTACTTTATCGGAAGTACTGATTTAGCGAGGCTACTTTGCACCTTATCAATGTTATACAGGATTTAAAGCCAGGGGAGGGGGGGTCGGAGGGCCCGGCTCTCCGTCCATTTTTTAGGGAAGGGCTCGGCCACTTTTCGGTAGGTCGACATTGCACCACCCATTTCACAAGCGCTGGAGTAGAACTTTTTGTCAGTATTGTGCCTTGTGCCCTGAAATTCACAACTCTCCGATTTTCCGAATAATGATTTAATCGCGAATATTCTATCGGTTCGTGTGGCGCGACCAAAACAGGAAAACGGCCTCGTCGTACTGCTGCATGCACTCCTCCGGGACACTGCGTATTACGTGCGGGTCACCACCCTTTTCAACAAAATTTTAATATACAGCATACTGTTTCACGAGGCACATGAGCGTGAAGCTGCCTTCTAGGCGAACAGTTAATTTTCAGTCGTTTAGTTGCGGATTACAAGTGTTGTGCGGTACCAGGTATGCATGATTTCGCCAGATTTTTGGGGGGAGTAATTAGTCATGTAAGTAAAGTATATAGCGGTGTCATGCCTGAGGTTCGCGATGCAGTTTTCAGTGTTCTTGCTTGATTTATTAGATGCGGAGCATCTCTTGCTCGAGGGTATGTCACGCGTCCGGCGTCCGCACTCACACTACGCACGCGCCTCTCCTCTCCCTTCCCTCTCTCCAACAGCTGCTGCAATAAATAAAGCGGGTAGAGAGCGCGCGCGCGCTTCGCTTCAGTGGTATCTCCTCCTTCTCCGATGAAAGAAGATGGTGGTGTTGTGTGATGGAAGCAACAGTTCCGTCAGCGAGTGGGTTGACGCAAGTACGCATCAGCATCAACCCACACTCTGACAACGGTCACGCGATGCGTGGTAACGAACCAAGTTAACAACGTAATAACACGCAAGGTTGCATCACCGCAAGGTTCACCGCAAAGGTAACACCGAAAACACTGCAAACCTGTAAACACCGCCGTTAAATGCACCGTTGAAACTCCCAGCGATGCTCCGCATCACCCCATGGTCCCCTTCGGGGAGATGGTGTAATTTTTTTTTCAACAGCTGCGGGTCGAGATGTCAAATTTCGGAACGTGAATTTTTCGACTCGAAAACTTCATCGCAGCGACGTCTTAAAGTGGAAGCTACTAAAAAAAAGCGATGAGCATTTCTGCGTGTGCATTCCTAACAGCTATGTGACGAGCATCCGCCTCCTTCGGTGCATGAGCATCAACTACAAAAAAGAGACTCGCACATAAAAGCGGAAATAAACCGCATATATATATATATATATATATATATATATATATATATATATATATATATATATATATAGAGAGAGAGAGAGAGAGAGAGGCAGCTCCGGCACTTTCGAGCACCTGGGGTTCTTGAACGTGCGCCGACATGCACGGTACACGGGCCTCAACATTTCGCCTTCATCAAAATCCAGCCGAGTACCATAGCCACTATAGGCCGCCGCGGCGGGTGGAAATCTACATGCTCAGTTGAGCAGTGTGCATGCCCCGTGCGGCGAATGATATATATATATATATATATATATATATATATATATATATAATATATATATATATATATATATATATCATAGCGTGGTCACGTACCACGCTATATTTGCTGTATAGAGCAGCACACAACTGTCACCTTCACCGCAGCGCCCGCTCCTAGGCGTTCTTCGGCGCCTGCAACCGAAGGGGACAAAAATAACAACACAAAAAAAAAACATTCTGTTTGGCCTTGAACGCGCAATTGAGAGGAAAGACTGGAACAAAATGATTTCTTAGTACATGATCTGTGTTCGCTACACGATGTTTTGAGAGGCTCGCTCATTCCCATGAGCGTAACTGCATTACGTGATCGTGGGGCACTTTGAAGTGTTGTCACGATGACGAAATGGCGCTCGCACCCAGTCGCAGTATACTTTTACGATCGAGCGACCAGCATAGTGATATTCTGAAAAACTTCCACTACATGAGGTTTATTCTCAGACGCCGCCGGCCATGTGGAAAGCGTGGCGACTTTATAAATACTTCATCGCACCGAAGGTCCCGTGGCCCGCAAGCGACCTCGGTACGAGCGCCGTTTTGGTATACTGAAAGCTGTAAACAAACATCGGAAATGTACTATAGGCTTTCCGGTATTTCACCAGCTCGTTTGGGTGGATTTCTCATTGACGCCGATTTCTCAGAAGCCAGGGACCCCGGAACCGGGGGGGCAGTCGCCCACCTAACATTTTTCCAGAGGGGGCAGCCCCCCCCCCCCCCCACACACACACTTTCCAACCCTTCACGCTGAAATAAAATTTTTGACAAGAATTTTCAGGCTGGTGGCTGTGTGGTCCAGTGGCATCACGCGGACTACCACACAAGCAATCGGGTTGCGCGGTCTGCGCAGATGTTCAGTGCTTCCAAAATTGCCAACCATTTCTAAAGTATACCAATGTAAAAGAAGCGAGGATGTAACTATGTAAGAATTAATACGACTAAAAGTAACTCAACCATCATTATTTAATGTAATTAAAACTATCAATTATTAATACAATATGTAATGTAAATAAATAATACAGCTTTTGAGAACAAATAAGTAATAAACAACATACAAAGACAATACTTGCCCCCCCACTCCCAGAAACGCTCCGGAGTCCCCGTCAGAAGCGCCAATTCGCTACCCTAGAATGAAGACATCGCAGATGCGTTCACAGAGTATTTTCTTTTTCTTTTAAATCCCGAAGCTCGTCTGGCGCCGTCCGAAGTGTTGTTAGACAGCAGCTATATGCACGCGTACTTATTCATTGTCTTACGCCGGTTAGAGTGGAGCGAACCGGCGTGTAGTAGTGAGCTGAGGATTATAATCCTCAGCTCACTATACTACATGACGGTGACTATGCGAAGCGCAATGTGCGGCAATTGCCTGCGCTCTACTTTCTTTTCTTGCGCTCAACCCATTCTTGCACTCAGTAAACGACTTCGTGATGGTGGTTGTGCATTTGCGCGCACCCTCCTTTCTCCTCTTGCGCTCAAGCCACACTTTGGCCCCAGGCAACGACATGACGGTGACTATGCGAAGCGCAATGTGCGGCAATTGCCCGCGCTCTCCTTTCTTTTCTTGCGCTTAAGGTGTGTCACCACCTTTTAAAAGGCTTTTTTTTTTTTTTGTAAAAATGAAATTTTTTCTTTTTCAAATTTCAAGAATCCGCAAACATTCAAAAACGCTTTGCAGCAAGAATCACGTTCTTATCTTATTTAGTTCAAAAGTTATAGCCAACTTTGAACAGTTCTGAAACCGAAACTGATGTGGTTTGGTAACAGAAACTGCTAACTTAGCGAGAATCAATGGCATATATTGAAATTTTTCTGTTATGTTTTAGTCGGATACGTAAAACATTATTCAAAGACAATCTGTAAGGCTTCCTTCTTTTTAAACATTGCTTTAAATTTCTGCAAGGGGGTGCGTGACGCTACAAGCGTCTCACTTCTTTACTTTGCGCGCGCTTTAGGCTGCCACTTTGAATGCTACCGGATTCGTCCTTTTTATAGGTATTGCTTTTAGTAGCAACAGTAATAACATAGGCTGAACATTTTTAAAAGTAAGAATGCATGGCCAATTTCAAGGTAAAAAGGCGATTCAAATGGAACTTTCTTGGCAATCTTCACGCTATGGATGCCCGGCCGAAGATTATGCGGATGTGAATGTATCGGCGAGTGCTGTAAAGCTTGGGAACTTGGAGGGCAATTGTGAAGTGCCGCTGAAAGAACCTCTGCTGTAAGGATTATAGTTATGGAGATCCTGTCATCTCTGCGTGAAAAAACCTAAAATGCCTATGAGATTTCCAACGGTATGATTTGGCAACGGATTCCCAAAGCTATCCGCATGAGCCTGCCCATCTTACTTTTGGTTTATATAATACTGTGTGCCACTTAAATGATGACAACAGAAGTACAGCAGATATATATGAGGGAAGCAGGCATGGCACCTGGCCACCACACTCTTGTAGCATGTTGAAGTAGTGACCAGTGCCATGTGAAGGAGGCGAGTCAATCAACTGGTGAGGCAAAACATCTCCGCAAGAAAAGACGGGCAGCAACAAAAGCCAAAAGAGAGCTCGTGGCAGCTAAGGAGGGCCCTAGCTATGAACTTGATGGATTTTAACTTCCTTGGGCTTGATGATCTTGTTTCTACACGGATTGAAAAACTTTAATCTTGTTTTTCTCAAAACTTGATTTCTTGCAATTTTGTGTTGCGCAAACAGTTATAACTTCGAAATGAATGAATACTTTTCAGTGAAACTTTGCACGCTCATTCCTTTATTACTAGCCTGTGCAATGAACTAGGAATAATGAAAACGAATGGTAAGTTTTGATGTAATCATGTTTTATGCAAAGGAATGCACGAAAATAGAACACATTTTTTGTTTTCTTGGTATTTTTTGCTATAACTTCATTTCCAATCATCAGATAGAAAAGATCCTAGTTGGTTGCACAGTCTGGTTAGTTGGCGACCTCTGTGCCAAAAAGTTTAAAATTCTTCCTCTCCATTCGCCAGTTATGAATGTTCGCGAAACAGCCAAGTTTGGGCAATTTTTAGTCAATAACAAATGACAGCATAATATTTTTTACTCTTTTTTGCTTTGAATGTAATATAAAACGGTGCTTTATAAGGTCAATGTGAAATAAAATTTTAATGGTCCAAATTTTAAAAAAATTTGAAAAAGGTGGTGACACACCTTAACCCACTCTTGCCCTCGGCCAACGAGTTAGTGATGGCGGTTATGCGAAGGTTGTGTGTGTAATGATATATTACCATCCGTACGGGGCTTATGTGCTGTGAATTTTGTGCATTTACTGCCAAGGATGGGTAAACGTCTTCAGAAAGCGCAACCTCATCTCGACCTCAATCAGGCCTGATTGATTTCTGGGGTTTTTTTTGCGTCCCAAAACCACGATATCATTATGAGAGACACAGTGGAGAGCTACGGAGACTTCGACCACCTGGCATCGCACAGTACGCGGGCCCTCAACATTTCGCCTCAATCGAAATGCAGGCACTGCGGCCGGGATTCAACACCGCGACCATCGGATCAGTAGCCTAATGCAATGACCACTGGACCACCTTGTCGGGCACGACCCCACTCAGCCTAATCTCAAATATTGAGCACGCAGGACACGAAAAAAAAAAAAAAAAACGCTGCATAGTTTACTCTAGGTGATAGAGATGCGTAGCGATTCCCAAGTACATCTTTCCGAAAAAAAATGCAAATGTTTTGATCATCCCGCAAAAATAAGACACAAAGAAGAGAGAGAGAGAGAGAGAAAACACGCATTTATTTGCACCACGAGGGGACAGGTAAGGATGACATCGCCACAAGGAGCGCCACGACATGACAGGTAAGGACTGTCTCGTTTAGGGTGAGTTCGAAAGCCTATAGAATAATACCGTATCATCCTTGCTTGATCTAGTTGGTGTGTTCTTGGACATATAACAGGGCTGCATGAAAAAAGAGACACAGAGAGAGAGAGAGAGAGCACGGAGTAAAGTAGGCAGTATATCATAGCTTGGCCCTCCCCCTGGCACCGGCAGAATTGGTGCCTTTAGAAAGCACGCGGGGGCCTATTGGACTGCAGCCATTTCGTCATAAGATCACATTCTACGTGCCGCCTTCTGGCAAAAAGGGTGTTCCACACTCGCCGCCATGGCTACCAGTGGTGCTGCCTAACACTCCCAGATTTATATGCACATAAGCATGCTTATGCGCATATAAATCCGGGAGTGCACCGAGTAAAGTGGATGGGAGAACGACCGCCTTCGTAGCTTTCGTAGCTCAGCTGGTAGAGCAGTGGACGCTATTCGAAGGCCGTAGGTTCGGTCCCTACCTAAGGCAGGTATGTTTTTTCGTCAACTGTAACTCCCTTCCATTTATTCCATAACCATTATATCATTATACCACGTGCAGCTATACACCGATGCTACAGTAATTTCTCCCATGCTTGCCTTTGCTTCATTGTCTTATATATATATATATTGTCATGTGTAACAGTAAAAAGCTCGCCGTGCCTAGGGCGCTCGCGCTAGGAGCGCAGGACAAGAGAAGCAGAGGAAGAAGACGTTAGAATAGAACAGCCGGCCTGCAGCTAAGGTGCTGCATATATATATATAATATATATATATATATATATATATATATATATATATATATATATATATATTATATATATATATATATATATGAATATATATATAATATATATATATATGAATATATATATATGAATTAAAGCATCATAATGCTCTTCTGTTTGTTCCCGACGTTGTTTTCGAGAACTCATTTCGCTTCAGCCGAGTTTAGGTCGGAGGAGTAAGCTATTTGTCCGTGTTTGGTAACTCTTAGTAGTTTGCATGTGCTGTGTATTTTTCGAAGTGTGCATTTATATTTATTGGTTACATTGTTTTAACAAGCTACTATAATTTACTTGTCTATAAAAAATTAAAATTTTGGTAGGGCCAAGCAATAATTTGAGCATTTCACTATGTCATGTAGCTTTTCTTAACTGGAGGTGTACTTGATCTAATAATAAGTGTTGCGGTTTCCTTAAAGAGCCGAAACAACAATATGATTATGAGACACGCCGTATTGGAGGGTGTTGTGCCAGAACTACGGCCATTTCGTCGACGCCTTCGTCACAGCGGGAGGGTCAAGCTTTCCTCATTTCGCCGGCCCTCGCCACCCCATCAGCGGAGGCCGACAGCGTGTCGAACCGAAGACGCCGCGCGGGGATGGGCTCTTGCTCCGCGACTGTCATCCCCCACCTGCGCAAGCCAGGAGCGCCCGCGGGAACACGGCGGCCGGTGCTTTCCCAGCGATCTGCAACTGGACACTGAACAGTAGAGCGAAACGCTATTTAAGGCCGTGCAGCCCTTTTGTCAGCAAGCAGTCGCCCCAGCCGACTGGGTCGTGCTGGCTGGCTCTGTACTCAACCGCTTTAACCATTTTCCATAAAGTTGTTCTGTCTTCTAAACGCTCGTGGCCTACCGTGTTGCTATTCCGCACACTGTTTCATCCTTGGAGATCCTGTCTGCCCGCTAGCCAAGTCCCGCTAGCTTGACTTCAGATCGTTGGAGGCAGCGGTGGGATACCAACGAACCCCGTATCTTCCACCGGCTACTCCTACCTTTCACAACAGTGGTGGCAGCGGTGGGATACCAACGCACCCTGTATCATCCACCGGCTACGCCTACCTTCATAACAAGCGCTATGGAAATTTTGACCACCTGGGGTTCTTGAAGGTGCACTGATAACGCACAGTACACGGGCCTCTACCATTTTCGCCTCCGAATTTACGACCGCCGCGTCCGGGACAGAACCCGGTGTACTTAATTTGCGGTTATGGTTCTTTCATAAAGACAAACATTTTCCGGAGATACTACTCTTTGTTCAAAATCATTTCGGAAAATTACTTGGTTTTTTTGTTTGTCTGTAATTTTTCGTGGAAATACTCTTTTTATCCTATTAAAATAAGCATCACTTGAAATCGGCTTTATTAACGTTCCATTTAATAAATAGTATGACGCAGGAAACACAGTAGCTGTCACACAAAATATTCCGAACTCAAATATACAAACAACCAATTTGCTCGGAATAAAAAGAAAAAAATAAAGGAAAAAAGAAGGGCGGGGGGGGGGGGGGGAGGGGGTTGATGCTCAGATGAGTTGGCAGGCAACACTAAACTCTGAGGCAAAAATAAAAATTGAAGAATTCTTCCAGGCGGGTCTTGACAGAGAGCGCAATCGTTTCTGAAGCATGCTATTGCGAAGTAAAAAAATAATACCTGGCATCTTAAACGTTAAGGGGGAACACTGCGCCTTGGAAATATTTTTTATTATTTAGAGTATTTAAATGAAATTTTCGCAGTTAATGCAGCTTTAACTGCCTATTTCAACAATGTAATCATTTTTGTTCTGTGAGGAATAGTTTTGACAATACATTGAAAATTAATTTATTTTATTGAGGCCTAATTAGCTAATTAACCACAGCCCTCACAATAAAAGCAGCCCAGAGAATCAAGTGACAATATTAACAGTGTGCCAAGAAATATAAGTCATTGTTTTAGGCCATTTCCAAGCAAAGTTACAGACTGTTGAACATGACACAATGAATGTCCGCGTTGATACTTGAAACAAAAGCTTCATTTAGAAAAGTTCCGTAGCACAGTATTATAACAAAATTTACTTTACGACAAGCCACTTCTATTCATATTCCAGTAAAAAAAAGTCATGATGATAACCCTTGTAGAACAATGCTCCTCCAACAGAAGGAGGTCATGAATATTTTCATTTTGAGAAATTGAGGCAAAACGTTCCATTTTTTGCCTAAACATAAGGGCCTGATGTGTGGTATAGGTTCTCTAAAGCAAGGTAATTATTAAATTTGGCTATGAAAATTTGTGAGTAGGTGCGGAATGACTCTAGGAACATGACTATTTCATAAGCAAAAACTCGATTCTTTCTCCTAATTTTCAGTCCTGAAGTGCCACGTCCCCCCTTTGTGCACTATATTCGCAATCACTAATGGAAATCCTTACATAAAAAATGTGTTACACAAATTCCCACGTGAAGCAAAACAGATGCACCCACTATTTAGCCAGTTTGACTAATGCCATGTGCCAGAATCCTTGGTGAATGGCGTTAGAACACCGCCTTTACATACAGTATTTAAAACGGAATGTCCGCTATTGTGAAAGCAGGGGTAAAATATCAAGCTCCTTCCCTCTCTTTCGTATGGCAAATGCAATATCAATGGTGGAAGTATACATTCCCCACGGCTTAGAATGGCGACACATGTTGCTAAGGGCATGTACTGCCCTAGCTCATGCCAAGTTGAACGAAAATCTACCTCAGGTTCGAATATTTAGCGCCAAATTTTCTTCCAACATGTCTATCTAATGTCATGTTTAGGAAGCGCATTGAAGAGAGTGAATGCAGAAACCAGCACACCACAGATCATTCTCTTGGCACTTGGTTTGGTGGGGTTTAACGTCCGAAAACCAGCTCTGATTATGAGAGACGTCCGTAGTGGAGGGCTCCGGAAATTTTGACCACCTGGGGTTCTTTGCACTGACATCGCACAGCACACGGGCCTCAACATTTCGCCTCCATCGAAACGCAGCCGCCGCGGCCGGGATTCGATCCCGCGACCTTCGGATCTGCAGCCGAGTGCCATAACCACTAGACCACCGTGGCGGGGCCATTCTCTTGACACTCACGTCAGCATTTCCATAATGCGCAGTTCGTACTCATCATGCAGACTCGCCCTTTTCTTTTTTTTTTTTCCGGCATGCTCGTAAGCATACTTCGCAATTAATAGACTGTCCACTACAATTCATTCGACGGCTAAAAGAAACATTCTTCGTGTAATTGTGTGACACTCTGCAAAATGTTTCACCTTTTTTTGTGAACTGACTTGTAACCCACTCCTGCCTAAGGTCTGAACTCCAGACCGGCAGTATTGTAATAAATAAATAAATAAATAAATAAATAAATAAATAAATAAATAAATAAATAAATTTCTGCGGAGAAACTGCTACTTTTTGTGCTGAATGCGTTATGCCCCCTAAACTTGACTTCTGCTGGTTGTAGTTTTTTGCTAGCTCGACGCATAAAGAAAAGAACGACACACACACTAGACGGGGTGTAGGCGCTCAACCTCCAACTCTTTACTTTATGCCCTTGAAGCCGGTGCTAATCGGCTGCAGATCCGAAGGTCGCGGGATCGAATCAGGCCGCGGTGGCTGCATTTCGATGGAGGCGAAGTGTTGAGGCCCGTGTACTGCAGTGCGATGTCCAGTGCACGTTAAAGAACCCCAGATGGTCGAAATTTCCGGCGCCCTCCGCTACGGCGTCTCTCATCATATCGTAGTTTTGGGACGTAAAACACCACAAATCAATCACGCCGGTGCTTATATACGCATGAAAAACTCACAACTCATCCTGAGCGTGTTCGTAATTAAGAATACATCATCATCTTTCCTGACAATGAAATAGAAGGTGAGCTAACACATATGCGTCCAAATACAGCTATAGCCTTTGCCTTTTGTTTTTTATTTCGCGTGTAAGCTTATTACGAGAACGGCCGATTACGATGCAACTGTATGGGTCCGAGTCGAAGCCACCCACACTGCAGTGCGCCATCAAGAAACCACCAGTAGATAGCTCATTTCTTGCGTTGTAGCAGCGTTCACGTAATCATTGGGCACCTCTTAGTTTGACCAACATAGTATACTTCCCACAAGATGAAGAAAAATTGTACACGAGAAGCGCAGTCTACGAATACATCGGAGTGTGTCTCATCACAGCTCGAGAGAGCCTGGTTTTTTGGGCAGTCTTTCTTGGGATACTTGAACGCAGAAATTTTGGTGTCTGCCTGTCACAAGGTTCAGCCACCCGGCCTAACGCCCAGCCTTCTTGAACTGGTAGCTGCGTTCATACTTGTGAACATTGTCGATCAAAAAGCAAATATTACGTATTGATGTTGCGCCTCAGATATGCGTAAGTATTAGGTGGTGTGTTCCTTTACTAGAAAATACATAGATGCGGAATTCTAAAGGCTCTAGTGTTTGTTAGGCTGCGCTAAAATTGCGACGCTATGCACGAAAAAGGCCTCTGCCGACGATTTGATGCTGCCATCTGGCAGTTGCCCAGGGATTCTGCACACGCTCATGTTTCCCGACGGCGCTGCCAGATGCCGTCCATATATCACGCAGCGCAGGGAGCCTACATGTAGGCTCCCTAACGCAGCGTAGTACGACCGGCGGAAGACTAGTCTTTCGACATTTGCTGCGAAGCACGCAGTTACGCGGCTATTTTTTTTCTTTTACAAGGCCCTCTGAAAATACACCCAGCCCTGGACATGTAACAACTTAGGATAGCCTGCATCAGTCAAGCATTTACTTTGGGTCCTCGAAGATCATCCTCGCAACGGATACCAAGTATTTTCGGTAGACATAAAAGATTGGTATTATTCATTCGCACGCAGCCCTTTTTTTTTTTTCAGCCATTGAACATTCCATCGATGCATTAGTTGCCACGCGCTTTAAAAATGAAGCATGGTTCACATCTAGTCATTTGTTTCGTAAATTTTAAAGTTTTATTTAATGTTGATGTTCGGCCTTGTTGGTGTGACATACCGAAGATGTAAACCGATTAAATAGACACGGGCGACAGAAACATAAGCACAAATTTCAACAAATGGATTTATTTGCAAGTCCTCGACTTATTTGTTGGAACGGTGCACTGCATGTTCAAGAAACGTTTTCTACACATGCAATGCGTCGTCCCAATATACCGCGCTAGAAGAGCAGAAGTTTGTAAGGTCGTTAGATCTATAAATTACCGTTTTTAGTGGATCGCACTTTTGCCGATTTAGAAGCCAAGATTAACCCTTTCGGCCCTGGCGGTGTCAATTGACACCACAAAGATATGTTCGTCAAGGGGCCTTGAAAACAGAACTACAACTGTCAAATTTAGTGGCACGATGACATTTAGGAATCCCTACTGCCATCCACGTGATTACTTGCTGCATGTTTTCATGCGGACAGAAAGGAAGAAGAAAATGGCGCCGTGAAAACCTCGCACGCGATGCGCCACGTGAGGTCTGACTTCGAATTGTTCCCTCTCAATAAATATTCCGATCCAGGCAATCCCATTTTTATATGTTGTTTGCTATAATGGCCTTAGTGCACAGCCGCCTGAAGTTTTGTTATGGTTAGCACCAGTTTTTGGTAAAGCCTCGTTTTCTCTATGTGCGATTTTGACGCCATCAGGGCTCAACGGTTGCGAATGAAACGTATAGAGTTACGAGAGGCGCCGTTTTACAGCGTAAGCTGTTATGAGATCACAAAATAACGGCGCCGTAGTTGTCCGCCGTCGCCGGTGTCCGCCCGTGTCCGTAACCGATATCGCTCCTCGTGAAGAACAGGACAACTGCTGCCGTCTATTGGCGCTCATTTCCTCCGCATACCCTTAGACATGTGTTTTTACGAAGCGCTGCCTCGTGAAGCAGTTTTGTCGTATCGTTCCATGCGTCACGCGACAGGCGACGTGCGCAGCCCTAACAGCAACCTGACATGGCTCTTCGATATACCTGATGGCGCCTCCTCGCAAGATGGCGGACCGCTGCTGAAGAAGTGAATCGCAGAGTGACGCGCGCGGCTGCAGCAGGGCAACGTCGGGCACAGCAGACCGCTGTGCAGAGAGAAGCCCAAACCGCAGAGTTATGGCGCAGGGGATATTCGCCGCCTGTACTTGCACTAGTTTCCCCAAACGTTTACAATGGCCTCTAGGAAGGTCGCTCCTTCAGCTTACGCTGTCACTGTCTTGCGATTCCGCGCAGGCCTGGCTCTTTTTTGTTCGCCGAGTCTGTTTTATCGCATGTATGTTCGTGCCGGTAGTGTTGTTTCACAAAGAACATGAAAATAAAATTATCCCCAGATAATTTAATGTAGCCGCTAGCGCACTGCTTCGCAAGGTCGGTAAGGGAAGTATGCTGGATGTAAAGTGTCAACGCGATAAGGATATGGAGGCCACGCGCCTTTGTTTGACCACCCCCGTGGAAGAAAGAGTGGCCTGTGGTTATAAGCAAGGCATTTGAATACAGTGGATGAAGAATATTTATTATACAGTCACAGTTTTCGTAGAGAATGTTTATGAAGTGTTCCAATAGATTGCAATACGGTGACATGCGGCAAGGGCAACCGCCGTTTCAAAGGTGCGCAAGAGGGAAGGGATGAAATTTTTTGATGTTTCCGTGCGTCCATCCATGTGCGCTCGGCTCTATGTAAAGTGCACACATACACACATACATGCATATGCTCATACGGCGCTGGTTACCGCCCCCACCCCCTTACCTGACCTCATGTCTGGAACCATGGCTGGGACCTATGGTCCATTTGCGTCTGTAATTACTAAGAAAACGCTTCACAGTGTTCACAGTGTGCACCTAGCAAAGATATGGCTTAAATAGGCCCTCATATCACGATAGGCATGTAGCACCAACCCGTGTCATTTTACAACCCTTGAGCCCTGATGTACGATTTTGATACCATAGTGCTAACTCGCTTAATAGATTGCGCACAGGGTTCGTATTTGCAAGGGATGTTATTTAGCCCTTAAACACATGAAAAATCACGTTGAATAAATTCTCACTGAAAATAAAAAATCCGGGGCTGAAAGGGTTAACAGAGTCTTGAGCCATCGTTAAGGGATGTCTTGTGCCTCCTGAGGTCACCTGCGAACGTCCACAGGAAGGCACCATTCGGTTTTTAGATATAAGGTTATTTCTTTCGGAAAAGCATATTGTTGGTCCTACGAACCACGGCAAATAAGCACCTTGTTTCCTTTGGCGCAGCGCATCCAAAGCTCGTAAAGAGAGGCATTGCGTTTAAAACACGTTGTGCCTTCAAAACGCGTTGACAAAATTGTGCCCTCATAAAATGGTGTCCAGTTTTGGGTCCCAAAATAAGCGCTCGACCGGCGCAGGCTATCCTAATTGTTGGTATGCATGCTTCTGTGGCTGAATGTATCGCAGGGAGCCTCGTAAAGGAAACAGGCAATATAAGCTCGGAGCACTTTCGCAGGAAAATAGGTGTGACCCCCTACATGCACACCCTTCCCATAACTTGAAAAAAAGTGGCCCAGCGGGCAGATAGCACCAAACAAAGTTCCAGGCTCCACATTCGCTTGTTGAACGTGGGACGATAACGCTGTAGACAACTGCATCAACAATTTTATTTGTGCTTTCTTATCTAACTAAATACAGAGAGTTGTAAAACAGAATAAAAAGGCTAGCTTTCAATCCGCCTTTTGCATGTCTGTGTGGTGCCCTCTCATGGACGCCGGCACGAAACAAGATGTACGGCATCGTGGCGAATCTGCCTGCTACTGCAGTGTTTCAGCTATGGCACAACATGGCCTGGCCGCGACGCACATAGTGACGTTGTGCTTATTTTCAATTTGAAACGCTGTATCCACATCTGGGAGACCTCGCCGGCTTTGTGAACACCAACAGCGAAAAGAAGAGCCGTCCCTGAGAAAGTCCTTGGGGGTCTAGAAACGGGACAAAATGCCACCCGAACGCGAAAGGAAAACACCGCTCGCTTCCCATATGGACATTCAGTTGAGGGGTGGAATGCGGTGTGTTCGAGACAGCGTGCATAGAGTGGAGGCATGTCGCGTAAAAGCGGGTGGCACCTGCATCCGACAGAGCACACGGGCCTGCCTCCCACACCAGAAACAATACGGCTTCCCTTTCAAAGTTGTGGCTAAACTCGCGCTTGCATGTGCTATAAAAGACTTCCCTGCCCCGCCACGGTGGTCTAGCGGTTATGGCACTCGGCTGCAGATCCGAAGGTCGCGGGATCGAATCCCGGCCGCGGCGGCTGCATTTCCATCGTGGGGGAAATGCTGAGACCCGTGTGCTGTGCGATGTCAGTGCACGTTAAAGAACCCCAGGTGGTCGAAATTTCCGGAGACCTCCACTACGGCGTCTCTCATAATCAGAGCTGGTTTTGGGACGTTAAACCCCACAAATCAATCATCAAAAGACTTCCCTCCCCCTTTTCCGTCTCTCCTCGCAAAAATAAAAGAGTCTTATTCTTGGTGCCCTGCAAGTTCACGGATGTCTAGCTGCTCTCTTCAACGCGCGGAAGTTGGCACACGCGGATTGTGGGAACGCGGCATGAAAGCACCAGGGATCAACATCTGTGGGACAAAGCTCGTGGGCCTATGGTACCACAGGCCCAGTAACAAGTAAAGCATTTCAAAAACAAGTTTGCATGCCTGTGGCCAAGGTCATGCTGTCTGCTAAGAGACATGGGGATATCTTTTGCTGACTCTTTGTATTTGTGTTGTTATTTTGTTGTTTTTCGCTTGTCCCCTTTCCATTTCTTCCTTAGAAAATGAACCAGTTGTCTTGGTGCACTGAAAGTGAACAGACGTGTCGTGTATTTTACAACTCTGCAAAGTTTCTCTCCGATTCAGCATACAGAGAGATAGCTAAAGCACAATCCATGTAAGGTTTCTGACAGCAGCATTTGTTCAAGCCATGAAACACCTGCATACCTGGCCGCCGTCATGAACGGATGTACAACGAGACCAGGATCAGTAAAAATGCCAAGCGAGAAGCAACTGGAGCAAGTCATCACAGGAAGTGAATCACGGAGTTCTCTTACAGCAACGAGCAACAAATAATTCAGGGATGACGTGTATGTGAGTGATCTAATGTTTAATGAGTTGAACCCCATGTCAACTCATGGAATTATGTGAAGTATTTGTGTTCCATCGCTGAAAAGTGCTGCTATATTCATGCTGTCAATGGAATATAACAGGCGACGTGCTGGCACCCTCTGCCTAGCCGGGTGAGTTTTCTTTATTGTGATGTTCCGAGTTATATGTATTGCCAGACCTCTGCTTCTGCGTATCCCTGTCATCGTTACACGAACTGTTTAACTACCGGAGTGTGGAACAATGGTCTTACTCATGTGTCCGGCGCATGTTCCTCGCTGCTAAGGCCGTGCATGTCAGATAGGCAACGTTATCCTGCCTGCATTGTACGCTGATGTGAGAGAACATCACGCTACCAAAAATGTGCGTGAGTGTGGCCTACCGGCATAGGTGGTACTGAGTGTCATTACTTTCAGTAATGTGTACACCGTTTCGCACTGCGCGCCGTTTGTGTCATCGTACAGGTCATTTGCGCTGGTTGCGGCGCATGTGCACTCAGACCATGCAAAAGGCAGATTTGCAAGCAGCAAAAGTAACATATCTATTAAGGGAACTTTTAACCAATCTAACTATTCACACAGTACGTCAGGCAGCTCAGCTGTATCACTTTCCAAAGAGCGGCAGTACATACAATTTACAAGCGAAATTGTGAGAGCGTAGATGCAGGTATCCTACACAAAAATGTTCATGCACAATAAGTGGCCAGGCTATGTACAATATTATATGCAAGCAAAGATCTCTTGATAATACGTCATCACAATAACCAAATGCATGGAGCAGAATGTAAAGTATCTACAGTTAGACTTAGCATTAGATTCATGCCAGTCCCAGGTGAAAATGTGCAGCTAGAAATCAAACTGGTTTCAAATGAAAATAACTGGAATGAACTGTTCTCAGTTGCAAGCTAAATGGTCCCACATGGAAGCTAAATGGGGTGCAACTGGTCCCAGTTACAGGAGAACCGGGTAACAATTGGTTCCTGTTACACACCAACTGGTCCCAGTGGCTGGCCATGGTACCAGTTAGAAACGAACTGAGGGGGCAACTGGTTCCCGTCACGCCCGTCTGGACGCTGACAGGAATCATAGCCAGTCATACTGGAACCAGCTGTCTTGAAGGCCATGAACTAGTTTCATATCTGGTGTGTTCAAACAATAGGGTAAAAAGAAATGTGGTTGATCCCCCTGTCATAGAAATCGGTATAATATGAATGCGAAACTTGTCTTTGCGAATTTGTGGCATGCATAAGCGGCAATCTGGCAAATAGAGAGCCGGGAGATTGGTTGGGTAATGTGGACGTGTGAACATGTTACATGAAGACATCAGTGGCACCGCAACACAGCACAGGGATCATCGACAGTTGTACACAAGGCAAAGTTCTCAAATGACTCACATTGCTCTGGAGACACTGTATTTCGAATGCCCGAGCCCTGAGCACAAACCTGCCATAAACAAGGAGTGTTTGCAAACGGTGACACCTTGCAAGCAAAACCGAACGGGTTGTCAGCGGATCATTTTGTGAACACACAACCCACTTCATCGAAAGGCCAATCGTTTGCTTGTCGAGGGCTGTCCTTGTGTTCGTGGAGCAGTGTGCGTCACCACTTGACACACCTGGCCACGCAAGACAAATTTAATAGCACAGCCATATTTGTAATTTGCCCGAAAAACACGTCGCCACAACGACGCCACATTCCTAAATTCCGCAGAGATTGAAGCGCTAACACTACCGAACCGCTGACTGCTGGCATGCAATAGCACAACAATGTGCTTTGCTCTATCATTCCTAGATGGCGGTACTACCACAGCGAGCCAAAGCGAACCAAGAGTGCAGTGGAAGGGAAGCGACATTAATTTATGAGTAATTTTTCTTGTTTAACACTATAGTTCACTGTACTAAACACCTTTACTTTAACTGGATGACAATTATATGCAACTTGTAAAGCGCTGTGGTCAAGATATATAAAGCCATCTGTTCACTGTTTGACCAATGTTGCGGTGGTGTATCGATAGAGCTTCCAGCACCTTTCGTCGCATGCAGCGTGAACGTGGGTTCGAGTCCGAGAGGGTGGAACTTTTTCATTGTAAATGTACTATGTTCATTTTTTCAGACATCCGCTTCTGTTATGAAGGTACGTCACTGATTTGTTGGTGAACCCCGGCATAAAACTCTTTCGTGCTAGGATTGATCGAGGTATGCGCATAGCGACGGCGTAGGCTGTAGTGCTGGGCGTCGGTGTGCTGCTGTTCCTTTATCCGTAGACGAGCAAGTTCTTGTTCTGCACGTCGAAAGGTAGGTGGTGATGTGGTTTTCTTCCGTAATGTCTGGAAGCATAGCACCTAGTGCTGCAGCTGCCTCCCTAACATAGACAAGGCTAAACGGGGTCATCCGCACAGTCTCCTGCATTACAGTGTTGTAGGCAAAGACTACGCATGGAAGGACTGTATCCCACGTTTTGTGTCCTGCATCGAAATACATGGCAACCATGTCAGTGATGGTCTTGTTCATTCACTCAGTGAGGCCATTTGTCTGTGGGTGATATGCGGTTGTCTTCCAGTGGTTGGCTTCACTGTGCAGAATAGCTTGCGTCAGCTCTACTGTTAATGCCATTCCCCTGTCTGTGATCAGCACTTTGGGGGGACCGTGTCGCAAGAGGATGCAATTCATGAAAAATTTTGTGACCTTTTCTGCTCTTCCATTCAGCGGGACTCTTGGTTCAGCATAGCGGGTCATGTAGTCAGTTGCCACGATGGCCCATCTCTTGCCTGAAGTTGATCTCAGAAGCGGACCAAGAAGGTCCATACCAACCTGTTGGAAAGGCTTTGTTGGGGAGTGGCATGGGGTTGAGCAGCCCAACTGGTCGTGCCTTTCCTCGCTGGCATTCATGACATGTCTCCATGTACCGTGCGATATCGATGGAATGCCATGGCCAGCAGTGTTTCTCTTGGATTTGGCGAAGTGTGTGGGCATATCCGAGGTGTCCAGCAGTCGGTTTGTCATGAGAAGCATGTGGAATTTCTTCTCGAAGGCTGTTTGGAACGACAGTAAGATATGCAGTCTCGTTGGGTACAAAGTCCTTCTTACGATGATGTAATTTTGAAAGCAAATCCCCGCATCTCCACGAAGTGAACCATGACGAGTGGGCAAAGCTGGGGATTGTTCTGTGTTACCGTAAATCGCCCATGACATTGCCCACTCACGCATGTAAATGAGTGACAACGCGTGTGTATATTTACACGCGCGTTGTCATTTATGTTCCTGGCCTTTACGAGATTCCTGCGCTCCCACATCGTAGATCGTGCTGCGTTTCGGATTAATTCAGTTAATGCGCACGCTGCAAATCCTTATGATTCAACTATGCACAAGAGAAATCTCCTACCGACACTGCATTGCAGGTTAAGATCCAGTGCCTATATATATATATATGGGGTGGACAGTGAACGGTTGTGCCGTGCGAGCAGTCAGTTTTTTCAATCAAGAAACTTGCTAGCAGACGCTGCCTGCGTCAGCGTTGTCTCTCGCGGGCAAGGGCGCATTCTCGTTCCTTGCGAGCTGGTAAAGCGTTCATTGAGGAAAGAGAGTTTCCATAGTCAATGCGCGCCGTTCGCTCTCTCTCATGACAGCAGATGACACTGTCTTGGTGCACTGCCTCCAGGATCGGCCCACAGATGCACACACACACCGTCTACTGCACTCATGACAGCTGCTGTCGAAGAGAGAGAGATCGCGCGCCGAGAGCGAGCACGAGCATGGCTGCAACACACAACGGGAGACAAGCCTTGACCCTAAGGAGCTTCGCCCCTAAAGGATGAGAGTCCCTGCTTAAATTCTGCAGGGGGTGATGTCTTGCCTTCCAGATATTCACCGAGGCACTTGAGCTCGAGATACGAGTGTTGCTGTCGCACAAACGTGCTGCTACTGTTGAGCCCAAGGTGTTTGAGTCATTCTTTGGAGCTTTCATCCTTTGGACGTTTGACAGGGGATCTTGACAAGCAGTCTGTGTCCATGTTTCCTCCCAGACTTGTATGTTACGGTTACATTGAATTCCTGGAGATGAAGACTCCATCGAGCAAGGCAGCCAGAGGGGTCTTTCAAACTTACAAGCCAGCAGAGGGCATGATGGTCACTCACAACCTTGAATGATCATCCATAAAGGTATGGAGAGAATTTTGATGTGGGCCAGATGATTGCCAGACACCCCTCATTAGCTGAATAGTTACGCTCCACCTTTGACAGATAACTGCTAGCGTGTGCAATCACCTTCTCTAATTGAGCGTTTCTCTGAACAAGGATCGCGCCTATGCCCACACTGCTTGCATCGGTATGAATTTCAGTGTGGGCGTTTTCATCGAAGTGAGCAAGGGCAAGACCGACTGTAGACGACGCTGGAGCTCCTGAAACACTTCTGCTTGCGGTGCTTGCCACTTGTGGGGGGATGGATAGCAAAGGCAGGTGGCCAAACGCTACTGCTTATAGCTCTGTCATTTTTAAAGCGAACTCAACCAAATTTTGCAGGAACATTTAAATTAAAACTGATTGAATGTGGTATAAATTGCGTGAAAAAATATTGAGCCATTCTGAAAATATATAAGAATACACTTTTTATTTTTAAGGAACATTTATGAAAAATTCTTTGGAGCTAAGGATGTGAAAATTTTTGTGGTTATTAAACGTGTCCTGGGTGTCCTTCTGAAGCAAAAGAATAACTGTAGCTATGACTGTTATTTAGTAAAAAAAAAATTTAGATCTTTGAGGACTACAATTTTATGGGTATTGCTGAAATGAAAACAATTATAAAAAACAACACTCTCATAGAAACACCATTATTTTGCTTCAGTAAGTGCCCATGGTACTTAGAAACAAGTAAAAAGAAAATTACGATTTTATAGCTGCAATGGTTAGAGAAAATGTTCCTTCTGACGAAAATAGTGCTATTAAGAAACTCCCCTTAAGGTTTGAGTTTTCATCAAGCTAAATTAGAATGCTCCTGCTGCATAATGTTCACCATTATTGTCTCTAGCCCCTCTTTTCAAGCCCTTTCGCCTGCTCACCTTGATATTTCTTCTTTTTTTTGTCATCTCTGCAAAGGGCCTGAAAGTTTGCCTTTCTTATCCTGTCCTGGTTCATCCTGCTTAGCACTGCATCACAATATACACCTGGTGTAAAGCCAAGGGCCTCTAGGACTTTCTTTTTGACATTGTTGCCGCCATTGTAGTATAGCTAACTGTAACATGAACAACAGCTTTCTCTGTGGACACTCCAAAAATTTAGTTTTTGTGCACCTGCTCTGAATCAGGTTAGCCAGATTAGTTGGTGTTCTGCGTGCACCAACGCAGTCACTTTCTGAGAATCTGATGAACTCATTCAGTAGGGAAAAGTCTATCATGCAGCTGCTCGATCTGCGCATGAGGAGGGCCTGCATGATCCCATACTGTTATCGAGAACAGATGTGGTAGTGAAAGTTCGTGCACTCGTAGATGAAG
Source organism: Hyalomma asiaticum (assembly GCA_013339685.2). Classification (NCBI taxonomy): domain Eukaryota; kingdom Metazoa; phylum Arthropoda; class Arachnida; order Ixodida; family Ixodidae; genus Hyalomma; species Hyalomma asiaticum. The sequence goes on from CM023481.1 coordinate 281,024,423, forward strand.
ACAGATCTCAATGGAACACACCCAGTTTGATGCACACACCTCTACATCAATTGGGCCAGTCTCTTCGAATTCGACCCCCGTTGGACTATGCTGACACGAGACAACAGTGCTTCACCAGCTGTGGTTAGGTGTAGCGTTCACACAATCATTCGCCTTCTCAGGCTTTAGGCTTAATTCCAAGAACTTGATTGCATTGAGTATGAGCCTCAGTATCCACAGGCGTTCATCAAAGGTCAAAGAAAACCCTAAGACATTGTCGAGGTACACGAGACACGTTTACCATTTGAAACCTGCCAACACCGTGTCCACCACTCATTGAAATGTTGCCGGTGTGGAACAAATCCCAAGTGGCATTACCTTGAACTCGAATAACCCATCCAGATTGTAAAGATTGTCGGAAAAATATGGAAATCACGGTAGTCCGATATGGTGGAGTATGCACCAGAGAATGCGCACAGCCACGTGGGAGACATGCGGGGCAGGTGGCGACCATAGTTGGAATTTGTTGTGCAGCTGGGACCAGGGTAGCTGGCAATTAGGAACCGGCTTGACAGGTGTTTGACAGTCCCAGGGAGACGTGTAGTTGTGTAGTTCGGGCAGCCTGTTGAAGAAAGTCTGTAGTCACCAGCTGGTTAAGATCGGGTTTGGCACCATCTTAGACCACCCTGGCTGGGGTTTGGCACCATCAGATTGGGTTTGGCACCATCCCATCCCATGGAGCATCTTTGTTAAGAGCACGTGCGAGCACGGGGCAGTGTGGAGGCCAATGTTATTGTTCACAAGTTGAAATCAGTGGGGATGTTTCATTGCTGTATGTTCTTTTTGTTTCCAGTGTGGATGGTTGTTTCTGTATGTTTCCACGTTCCTTTCCATGTGCTAGGTGGTATGTTGGGTTCTGTGTTCTGCTAAGTATTTTTGCCACCGTCCCACAAATGTGTGCATTTCGAGTTTGCAAGTCCAAGCGAGAGAGATGCCCACTTTGATGGGCCATTGCCAATAATGCAGTTTTTGAGAAAAGTGGAACGCTCTCATTGCAAAGCACCAAAAACACTTCCAACTGCAGACATGGACACGTACTCTGCCACACGCAATGCGCGACGTTCATTTTCACGAGATGCACATTCTCAGTGACCGTAACCAGTGGCAATAAACAACCCAAAATACCAACATGTATATCCAATCAAGCAAATGAAATGAGCCATTTATTTTACGTACTGTTCCTAATAGCAGCATTGCTTTAAGGTTCGCAGACTCGCCAAAGACGGGCGGGTCACTGCGGTGTCGAAGTGGCTATCGCGGTGTGGGACCAACTCGCACTGGTGGCATCACTTGCACCAAGCACTCCTTTTCTCGAGATTCCATCCACACAGCATAATATTTTGCAACACACCACTGTCTTCGCTTCACTTTCTACTATGAATTCACACCAGCCAACGAACACTCGCTAATGCTCGCTTACGCGCTGCGACGCGAACCTGCTTGAACCGGGCGACACCATCGTTCTTTTGAGGGTGAGGAAAACGTGGAACTGACAGCAGAAACGAGAAATCTAGAAAGAGCAAAAAACGAAATTCGATTACGAGTCAACCTTTCTAAAATACGATGAAATAGTCTTGAACGTAAAAAGAAAAAAATTAGGTGCTATGTCTTAATTTGCGCTATGTATCGTGCAAAAGTTAGTGTTCGTGGACTACATGCGGGAGCGTAGCAAAAACGTGTGCGCTTCGGTTCCGTAGCCTTTGCTCTGCTGCCACAGAAAGTTGTCATCAGGTGTAACTGGTCCCACCCAGTTGTTTCCAGTTGCAGTATTTTCACCGGGTCCTGTATCTGGCAAAATACACTGGTATGCAACAATCCACTCATTCTGGGCATGCAGCCATATAAACACTGTATAAGATTACATATATCAGATAAATTTGCTGCCCCCCCCCAACCTTCTATTTTCTCTATCCTACTATGGAATGAAAAGTAACATCTGGAAATGTTCTGAGATAATCAAGAAGGAAAGCCATAGGTGCTGTCAGAATCAGACTCCTCTTTTGGTGTCATGCTGAGCCTCGATTTCACGGAGTCCATGCTGCTTGAGCTGGGAAGAAATAAAGAAATATGCAAGATTGAACATTACATGTAAGTACAGTTCGGAGGTAAAGATTCTCAACACTATAAGGGCACACACTATTCTGGCAGATTTTCAGAGCTCTCCAATTACAGTTATCCACAAATCCAGACTATTTTAGATGAATGATTCTGGGCAAACACCCCTGTTGACATGTTGGTTCTGAGGGCCACTGACTGGCCAATCAGCACCTCAATAACAACAATCACAGAACATTTGAAAGAAAAATTTACTTAGTTGAAAGAACAAAGGACATTTACATAAAAGACCTTGCTACGTGACATGTAACAAGCAATTTACAGCTTAAAGAGACACAAGAGGAAAATATTGAGTGAGTGTAAATTATTTAAAATATTATTCCCCAAACCCCGGAGCGCTTATCTTGAGCCAAAAAATACACATGAAAGGTCTGCATACCGCTAGTGCAGTCCAAATTGTCTACCCCCAAATAGGGAGAACGACATCACATATGCCATTTACTACTATGATTTTTACTGCGCAACAGGCAGCACTATGGTTTCGTGTTTAAAATATGCCTAAAACACAAAAGCACAATCAGAATGTGAGCCAATGACATCATGTGGACATGTCATTTTTTCTTAGTTGCATTTGAGTGAACTTCACAATAGAGCAAAGCCAGTGAAGCATTCTATGTTAACAACAGATTGATTTATAAGATTTTACGTCTCAAACTCTATATTAATGAAACTAGCAACCAAACTTTTCCATATCCCCTACACTGTTGGCAAGGAGGTGGTGCACTGAACTTGAAGGCCATGATGCATTTCCAGCCCCTAGAGATTTGCAGCTGTTGCTCAGAGGAAATTGCCAGTGGGACGCGAGTTTGTGCACCCCCAAAGCCCACGTAAGAAAGACATTCTCTCCAAGAGTCAAATAGAAATGCACATCTATAACTTTTGCAATGTGATAAAATGATTGTTTTATTATGAACTGTAGTCTACTGGCAAAATACCTATTAAACAAAGGGCATTATATATAATGATCGTGCTAGTAAGTACTAGAGAATAAATACCCTAATGAAGCCACCTTCCATGTCTTACATTTACTATTATGAAAGTACAGTTGTTAATACTATTGACATTTTAAACAATCACTAATGTCAAATCTATTAGAGTAGCCTAAATTGTTCTTTGCTTTTACAGGATTGTTGCCATACGACAAACAAAGCTTGACGTCCTTGTGGACAAGTTCAGAAGTCCAATCTCAAGGAACGACTGTGAAATTTGTACAAAAGAGTGAACGGTTTCAATCCAATACTGAAACCTGATGAAGAAATCAACACAGAAGCATCTGATGACTGTAAACTAGAGACTTCAAATGTGAACATTCAGCAAAAGGGCTGTACTGGTAATGACACAGCTTCACTGCCATAGAATAAAACATGCGATAAAATGGATAGCTCGGCTAGTTGACATGGTTCCATAGGTAAAGAACAGCATGAGAGACAGAAAAAAAACTGCAGGCCAGGGGCCGACTGCCAACTGAAAACGTTAATGCAAAAATGCAGCAGCCAACTGCTAGCAATGACCAGTGCAACTAGGCGACTGAAGTACTGTGAAAAATATTTGGTGACACATTAATCCTTGTACAAAACCATTTTATTTCATATTTTGAATATGAATCGTATGTTTTCTTTAATCGAAGCACATTCAATTCCAAAATGGCATATTTGGATACTTCCGAATATCCTGCTATGGCTGAATACGTGGCAACTGTGCTTCCAAACAACTTCAAATAATCAAAGTAACAATTTACAAGTACCACACATTACTTGTGTTTTAATACTTACCGCACATTAATTTACCACACATTAATGTGTTTTAATACTTGATTCACGCAAATATTAGAATGAACATTACTGAATTCGAGTTTGCTTTAACATAAATTTATGTTGTCTGAAGTTTTGATTTGGAAACGAATGAATAAACACTTTGCTGTTTCAAACGTACAAAACGGAGCACTAAAAAACAACAGACAAAGTAGCAGGAGGAAAACGACTGGCGTTCAACTCGCCCAAAAACATGTTCTTCTAAGCTATATTTTCCGGTATGTAAGCTGCCTCAAAAGGTGGTCTCTATACTGCATAGGATTGCTATGCCGTCAAATAGCTTTTACACGAGACATATGCACTGCTGGGGAGCCACACTTCAAGTGAAGTATTCTTATTAACTGTACCTCAATTAAACTTAAGAGTCTTGGAGCACGTTATATAAGCTTGTATTGGCTAAGCAGGGTAAATGTTGAAACGTAGCCCTCTTCACAGCTTACAACTCATACTCGCTCCTATTCAAATCATACTACTATATTCTAATTCACTTCTACATTATCTTATACTAATTATCATTCACTGTACCTTTGCTTTGAACTAAAAAGTGATGTTCACAAGAACCTAGTTTTCCAATTCCAGTGTGCATTACTAGCTCTTCAAAGGAACACATCTTACTGGAGAAAGAGCAGCTATGTGTGTTCTGCCTTGTTAGCTGTGTCCAAAGGAGAACCTTTTACTGCACATAGCGCGGCTGGTCTATGTAGCACAAAAGTTTTTATTTGATAAGACGCTAAAATATGTTCTCAAATGTCTCTTTGGGACTAATTAATGTTTTAGGGGTGCAATTAAAGTGTCTTTTCGTATAAAGGCCAAATTAAAATTATTAGGGTTCATTCTACAGACACCTGGTAACTATGAATTATTTTGATATTTTTATACCCTGTCTACTCTTTGCTTAGAACCAGAATACACCAGAACCTCGTTATAATGAGCCTGGATATAATAAACTATTGGATATAACGAAGCAATCGCAATTCCCCTTGAAATTCCCATAGATGACATGGATATTGGCTATAATGAACTAATTATAATGAAGTAATTACAGCTCCCCCTTCAACTTTGTTATAACGATGTTTTACTGTATTCACACACTGTAAGTTAACGCATGCACATTTTAAACCAACTACGGTTAAAACTTAACTGCCAGGAAATATATTTGCTGACATACTGGCTTGTCTTAAACCTTGTGGTTATTGAGCACCGTGATAAGCTGTTTAAGCCAGGGGTAGACTGCTAAATGTATGCAGAAAACTATAATCATCATCATAAAATAAGTGCTCGTGCACTTCTATGAAGTGCCCAATGTGTGGCATTTGCATGAACACTTCTCTCTTCTCTTGTGCTCATGCCTCATTGAAAGTGGTGGGAAAGGAAAGTGAAGGTGCTGAGCGATGATATCACCATGTGTCACCTAGCAATGTAATGCCAGCTGCACAGACTTCTTTGCCACAGCGCAATCCACCTAGGTTTGCCAATTCCTCCTCTCCCACTCCCTTGCTAAAGAGCTAGGTCATGATGTCATCGCTTGCACCGGCGCTTTGCTTAGCCTTGCCGAAGCATGATGTCATCACGCCAACCTCGGTGTTGTCGTGGCGGCGAAAGAATTCCCCATGAGCACATTGCTGTGAAGATATGGGGCTACCAAAGAAGTGCATTACTCCCGAGGAAGAGAAACTGTGGCATAAAAATCACTGTGCCGCTACTCAAGAGTGTATAAGAAGACTTTGGACCAATCCTGAGTTGGTGAAGACATACCCGCTACCAGTACAGAACTTAAGAGGAGTTGTGGTTTTGAGAAGGGCGTGGGGGTTGGCAGTGCACTTGTGACTCTGAAATGCTCCTGGTGATGTAAATTTCTACTGGTGCAACACAGAGTGAGGTTAAGGGAGGTCGGCATCCGACATAATGCGACTCTCCTACACAAACACGGCCGTGAACGGGTACAATGTCTAACTGGCCAAGAATGACGCTGACACTAGGGATACCATTATGATACTGCTTATAATGAACAGTTTGGTTGAGTCTCAAAGAAAACCATAACCTCGTGAAAACTTAACCGATCCGAGATGAAGTTACGGGGTGTCACCAGAATTTTTGTTTGCACAGTCTTAGCACCAGAGAGTGAAGCTGCTTTTAATGATACATGCATATTCAACATTTGATTTAATATTGAAAGGTAGTTTTTTGCCTCATTAATATTTGATCAGAAAATTTCAGTATTCGGAATTCTTGGTGGGCACGGAGCTCTGGCTCTCCCTGTCCAAGTCCCAACTCCTTTTGTATCGACCGACAGGAGAGGCCGCATCCCCAAGGGGCAAGTTTCTCTCAGGGAGGTCGACATCTACATTCGCACGGCCATTGGGCAGTTCATTGCCAGGGTGCAAGCCTCCGCGTACTCTGAATGCTGATCAAGGCAAACGGTTGCAACGGACAGACAATCGCCTGTATCACCACCAAAATGAATAACTTGGTCAGGCTCATCTCTAGGGTCTCCAACAGTTGCGCAGGGCTGGAGGAGGATAACCTGCTAAGGTTGTAAAACGCCTTCCTAATGAACCACATTATGTACGTGGCCGCTGCACATTGGTGGCATGGATATGAAAGAGCAAAGCTCGAAGTCCTGATGCACAAGGGCATTAAAAAGCTGCTTGGCGTCTCCAGTGGAACCAGCACGGAGAAACTCATGCAGCTGGGAGTCCACAACACCCTCGAAGTTATCAAGGCACAGCAGACTGCCCAAGTCAACAGGCTCTCTTCCTTGCCTGCGGGGAGGCGAATCCTGGAGGCGCTGGTCTGCAATGCCACTGCCGTAAGGGAGAGGCAGTGCACGCTCGACATGGAGAGGCAAGAGTCCGTCATGGTCTCACCGTTCCCCCACAGTGTGCACCCGCAACACAATGTAGGCATACGCAGGGCCAGGGCGGCCATGCTTCTAGGGTCTGCCACCAAAGATCCGCAATCAGTCGCGTTCGTCGACGCCGCGCAGTACAGTTTGCTGGACCGGTTCGTGGCAGTAGTGGTTGATCACACTGGCAACCTCCTTAACACCGCGTCGACGCAGGGCCCGTCCCCAGCACTGGCAGAACAGGTCGTTGTGGCCCTCGCTCTCCGGGACGAGAGCAGGCCACAGGTCTACACGGATTCCCATGCAGCAGTCAGAGCCTTTGCTTTGGGTTCGCTCTCGAAGGAGACGGCTGCCCTGCTTTGCGGAAGGAACGTTGCCCCCAACGTCATCATATGGTTACCGGCCCACATCAGGCCTTGGATCTCCTCCGTTGTTCACAATGTAAACGAGCTGGCCCACGCCCGTGCCCAACTCAACCACCATGGCGAGGAAATGCCGCTCACGGACGCTGACGCGGGGCTCCACAAGGACTCGCTGCACACATTCAACAAGATCACCAAGCACTATCAGCTGTGCAGGAGAGTCTATCCCCTGCCCCACGCCAAACTCTCCAGATCTCAGTCTTCCACATTTCGCATGTTGCAGACCGGGTCCTATACCAGCTTAGCCAGGGTCAGCAGGTACATGGACTCATTCAAGCCCGATTGTCCGCAGTGCGGAGATCCCTTCTGCACTTTAGAACATATGCTCTAGCGGTGTCCCTTGTTACACGCCGACGATCATCTCACCATGGAAGAAGAGTGGGAGGAGGTGCTTAAAGCTCCGACCTCACCGCTAAGCTATGGGCCGTCCAGAGGGCCCAAGACTCAGCGGTCAGGAACGGCATGCCCGTCCCGATGTGGGAGTGGCCAGCAGTGGCTCCGCCCCTGTTAGGCGTTTTCAGAGTCGCTCCTCAGGACCACAATAACGTTCACTATCTGACTGTCGCTCACTCCTGCTTTTAAACCGTTTTGCCATAAGCGCTGCAAGTTCAGTGCAATGATAGAGCGTGAGAATTCCTCGCAGCCTCTAGTAGTTTTGTGGGGCTGGGCTCTAAAGAGTCCTGCAGCACCGTTTATGTAATCATGAATGTTCTCTTTTCATGTCTCCACTCTGCAGTGAAAGTCGCATGTTAGGTGCTTATGATGCTACAAAATCCAGCAACAGGGCTTAAGTCACCATCAAAGTATTTCACACTTGAGACTGCTTTAAGGTTGGTGTGAAGGTGAGCGCCACATTTTTACAGGTTGCCGAGTAACATCAGATTCTTCTACAAAAGCTCACTGGATTAAGTGCCCTAAAAGAACAATTTCATCAAGACTCGAAAAAGGGACATTTAGCACTACTACCACTGCAAAGCTCATTCAGTCAATACAGTCTATCCCGAACATATCAAACAGACATATGAATTATTGGCTATATCGAACAGTAAGAAAATCCCCTTCAAAATTAATGCAAAGGTGTTGGGCTGGCACATGCATATATCGAACACCCTTTTGGACCACCGCATTTGATGTATTGTACTTTGACCCATGCTGAAGCCCTCGAGTGTGCCCCTCCTTGCATATGTCGATCACGTTTCAATCACACTCTAATGTGCTGCGATCCCTTTTTGCACACAATGTCGTTGCCTTGCTTCAGCAGGTTGCACAGTGCTTGCCAGTGCGCAAGCTAGTATGCTACACCAATATTAGGCCGTAACACGCAGCGGCAACATTTCCGGGAAAAAAAAAAAAAAAGGCAACGGTGCCAAATGAGATGGATACAAAGCGGCTGTAGTTCCGGCAGTAGTCTGTACCAACGGTATCGGCTTGCATTGACGCGATGTGCGCATTCTGATGATTATCCTCGCGCTACTACATATAGTTCACAAAAGCATAGCCTCCAAGATTTAGTCTCATGACGCCATTTTGCGGGTACAAATCTCAAAGGTCATGTTTTCGTTAGTCCCGGCTTTCTACAAAGCCATAAATGCCACTGCCAAGATTAACGGCAACATCATCATTGGTCCTCAAGGCTCAATGTTTGTTTGCGCCATTTTGTACTTTACGGGCTTGCATGTGTCTCTTTCGCTGGTGATCAAACTGTTTGGTAGTTTAATATGTACGTTCAAATAAATATTGATCTCCTCAGACTGATACAAATGATGACTAGTGCTTGAAGCCTAGTCAAGTGACCCTCCGTTGCAAACTGTTTCTGTAAGCGTGCTTTGTAGTGCAGAGTGATGACATCGCGTAGATCACTGCTGCTGACAACACTGTTGGATGCCTTGAAAATTTTGTGAGCTTATCAGCGTTCCCGGGTGTTCTCTCGGATGGGTTCACAGCAAGAGACTTCATTAGTGCTGATGAAGATGTGCGAGCCATTTCTGACCACACCGACGCCGAGATGGTGGCTGCCAACGCCAGCGCTGAGGTATCGGACCTAAGCAGTGATGAACATGTACACTGCTGCTAAACGACTCTCTTCCGTGCTCCGGGAGCTTGGGTCGGCATTCGCAGTCATTCGTTGCTGTTGTGGCGCATGGGAAGGCGCTTGATTTGCAGATCTGTAAGGCCTCAAAGACACTGAGGATGGCTTGAGGAACTTGATCATCCACAAGGTTAAAGCCAAGCTTACATATGTGTCTCATACGAAGTAAAATGTGATTGTTGCCACTTGTAACAATCTTGCTACAATCATGGAAAACAAATCTGAGACGTGCGCTCTTTCAACAGGAGCTTTAATTAGGTAAGCATATTTTTATTTTGAATTATCTATATATATTGAACTATTTTGCAATACCCTTGGAGTTCGATATATCCGGGATTGACTGTACGTCCAACACAATACAGTTAATAGGTCCAACACAAAGTTAATACATCCAACACATACATGGGAAGCCAAAACACCAAAGAATAAAATTTCCACACACAAATGGACGTTTTCTAAGCTGGCACTCAAGCACACACACTAATTTGAGATTGTAATGCAAACTGCATCATGATGGGCAATCACTTAAAGCAGATAGTGGCTTATATACATGAGGCAGAAAACAAACAAACAAAAATACCTAGTTGAAGAGCAAAGTGATGTGTATGGCACACAAGAGGCCTGCATGAGCTTGAACTGATGGATTTAATCAGGTGCACTGATGAAACTAATGTGCATGGCACGCAAGAGGCCTGCGTGAGCCTTACATGGATCTGCCAGTCCGAGACATGCATTGGGTGGTTTTGGCCATGTTTGCGATTAGCACGTCACACTGTCGTTATTTGATGATTGAGCTTCCACTCGTGGATTATGAACTAATGCATACCTTTGTACTAAATGATTGTCGATCTCAGAACATGCGATGCCATAACCTCGCGAGGCAAAAGGAGCAGACAATGACTGCTCCCGAGGCGAGCACTCGGACCAATGGGGAAGTGCGTTGGGGCAATATGGCAGACGTGGCCAATCGGGGGCCTCAAAATGACCTTTGAACATATGGTTTCTGCGTGTTTGTTTTGGTGGCGAGGAGCTAGGCTGAAGTGGGAAACTAGAATGCGGAGAACTGCTCTTTCCAACGTGCCCGAGATGTGTGTAGACGGTAGCGTAGCCATGGAGCTACTTCGGTTAAAAAAAACGCCATTTTTTCATTATTTCTGCAATGATCTTTTTATTTTTCAGAGCCCTTCCACATGATTTCCAGCAAAGATATTTTGCAAGTGTCGAGAGTTACAAAAACTGAAAATAACGAAAGGGAAGGGGTCAAGGACTCGTTCTTCATTTGTTAGAAACAACTTAATGAGCAAACAGACAATGAAGCCTAGGAAAGCATAGGGGAAGTTACTTGTGGTATTGTAATTGTGGAGAAAGTGGAAAGGAATTAAAGTGGACGAAAAGACAAACCTTCCTTCGGTGGGAACCGAACCCACGACCTTCGTATGTTGCGTCCGATGCTCTACCAACTGAGCTACGAAGGCGGTCATCCCCCCGTCCACTTTATTGTGTATTTATGCACATATTATCCTGGGAGTGTTAGGCAGCGCCACTCATTGTCTGTTTGCTCATTAAGTTGTTTCTAACAAATAAAGAACGAGCCCTTGACCCCTTCCCTTTCGTTATTTCATAGCTTGGGCCTCGTTACGACAGACTTGGTGCCTTAGGTAGCATGCGAGGGCTTATTGGGCAGCAGCCATCTCGCGTAAGTTCACGTTGTACGTGACGCCTCCTGGCAAGAAAGTGTGTCCCACACACGCCGCCTTGGCCACGAGTGGCGCTGCCTAGCACTCCCAGGATAATATGTACATAAATACAAAATAAAGTGGACGGGGGGACGACTGCCTTCGTAGCTCAGTTGGTAGAGCATCGGACACGACATCCGAAGGTCGTGGGTTCGGTTCCCACCGAAGGCAGGTTTGTCTTTTCGTCCACTTTAATTCCTTTCTACTTTCTCCACAATCACAATACCACAAGTAACTTCCCCTATGCTTTCCTAGGCTTCATTGTCTGTTTGCTCATTAAAAACTGAAAACGTCATTTTCAGAAAATTGCTCTTCTTGGTATTTTTTGTGATTTATCTGATTTTGGATTTTCGTGATTTGATAGTGATTTGATCCTCTTAAAGCCAGTCAGAGTGGCATCACCACGTGATCAAACTTGCCCATGCCCATACAGCCTACAAAGGGAACAGCAGTTGAACATATTGCAGTGGGACATGCATTTTCACGCACACTTCCTGAAGCAAGCATGCTCGGTGGGTTGAGCTGATTGCGCTATCGGCCATGTGCTTCGTTTGCATTTCAGTTGTTCACAAGCGTACATTACCTCGGACTACTGAATGTCAATTGTTCCCACCAGTGAAACATGTTCAAGAGTGGTCTGGCACAAATAACTTGTCTGCATTCCGCTTTAATAGAATAATACAGCTGTTCATTAAGGCTATTAGAACACAGACACTGTCAAGGAACGAAATTTACTCACTATGCATGGAGCAGGTAGATAATGGATAAGGTTTGCACTTGTGTGTGACCTCCTTAATCCAAGGATGCTGGTCTAAGCTCTCTCAAGAGTTCACAGTGGTGATGGGACTGGAAGTCATTTTAAATGTAGCAAGAGTGTTTGGATTTTTTTAAAGCTACACATATCTCAGAGCTACTTGGAAGAGCTGTACATGTTCAAACACATAAGGTCTTAGCAGCATTACCTGGGAAAATCTATTACTTTCTTTGACTTCTTCTTCTTCACCATGCTCTTTGGTGGTGCCATGCATTGAGCAGCCTGCATTTAAGAAAAGAATAACATGCTGGGACCAGAAAAAAAGATGTAGTAAAAAAAAGAATTAAATTTCCAACATAACATCACATAGAGGTCAATATAATGCCTAATACAGCATCATCAGCTTGATGACAATGTGTGCGAGTGCCTGAGAACAGCAGTTTCTTTTGTCTGGTAACATCCCAGACAAGGTGTTAAACACAGAAAATAAACACAGAAAATTCCGAAGCTTTTAAAGTAAGCCAAGACTATTTCAGTGGGAAAAATTACATTCCTCCTCAGTGGCATTACTTCCATCATATGATGGAAGTAATGCTACTGAGGAAGCCAATGGCTTCGGTCACACATGGCACAACAATGACACACGACTATGTGCTATGACCTGGAAAGCCTACACAAATGATATCCCCAACTTCACCTTTTCAGAAGCAGATTCAGGCAACAAAACAGACAAAAAGAGCAGCAACCTCTGTAGTACTGCCAGAAGCTGGTCAAGCAGCTGCTGATTGATGTGAGTACATGTTAAGAAACAGATGCCATTTGCATGTTTGCGCAATGAAGGACTGGATGCAAAGCCACGTTTTACCTACGGACAGGGTCTACAGTTGGAGAATATGTTAAAGGAGCTGAACTTGCATTAAGCCACAGAACCAGGTCTGCAATTAAAGGCCTGGAATTAAAGATACTTAATTCCAGGCTATGTTTACAAATTAACATTACTGTGAAAATGCATGTGGCTAAGTAAGGTTCTTTGTATTTCTATTATCCATCAACAAAAACTGCGGGCTGATCCTGAAAGGGACGAAAAATGTGCGAGGTGTGAAGAGCTTCAAGCATTCTGCTAACAACAGTAGTCAAGAAATGGATCACTCAGTTTGCACTAAAAGTGTGATTTGAAGTGCCATACCCAGGCACTCAACCAAACAACAAGTCAAGTGTATAAATTTAAATTTGGCAAAGAATCCGAGGTTCTTACACACTCGATCATGTACACCACAGTAATCACAGTTATTGTTTGTTGTTTTCCGGGGTTTTACGTCCCAAAACCACTTCTGATTATGAGAGACGCTGTAGTTGAGGGCTCCGGAAATTTCGACCACCTGGGGTTCTTTAACGTGCACTGACATCGCACAGCACACGGGCCTCAACATTTCGCCTCCATCGATATGCAGCCGCCGCGGCCGGGATAGTAATCACAGTTATTCTCACTACCATTACGAAATAAAGAAATAAACACAGAGTGGAATGTCCCTTCAATTTCTCGCTGAGTGTCTCAAACTTGCATAACAAATCTCAATCTCCATGATATTATATGGATAATGACTGAGTATCATACCTTCTCCACCTTCATGCAACAGAAAGTCTCTTAACACTTATTTTGGCTTAAAAGAGAGAGAGAGAGAGATTCTTACACCATCAGCAACACTGTCAGCAGAACCCCAGGGCTTCAGCTTTTGGACTCCGAAAGGATTCGTGAGAGCTGCTGCAGTGCGCTTCACTCTACTGTTGAATGACCCCATTCGCATGAACCCCAAGTCTTTTTCAAGGGTGCGGGAAGCTGCAATAAACCAGTAAAAAGCACTGAAACTTCTGCAATGCTAAACAAGTCGTAACACACCATAGAAGCAGTACATTCATGATCTCTTCCATAGCAAAGCAAATCTAATGTTCACACACAGACAAGAAAAGAAATACCAATCCCAAGCTTCAAAAGCAATGCAACAAAATCACACAAAAAGCAACATATGCAGTGAACTCTTCACTGAAACATCACAGACAGATCAAAATGCAGCAAGTGAAGCTAAGTTCTTTCAAGGCGGCCGTAAACACTTTCCATTGTATGCATTAACTTGGATAATACTAGCAGTGACCTGCACTCATGCTCAGCAGCTATGGCCTTATTCTTCTGAGCAAAAGGTTGCAACATCTAGTACTGGCTGTGGCAGCTACAATCCAATGCAGGTGAAATGAGCAAATGTCTGCAGTTACTCCAGAGAATTCTACAACTTCCCCATAGACCACAATGTAGGTTACAAGCTTCGAACCCATGAAATACTTTCTTCTTTTTACAAGTTAGGTCACGTTTTACACATATTTTAAGGTACCGCTATATAATCATGCCATATCCGACTATTTTCTTTCTTGCAACTTTTACTCAAGAAAATGCAAAATAATAAAATTTCGAAAAAAGGCTCCAGAGTATGCCTGACACACACGGTAAACATAAAAAGATCACGGGATACAGGTACCACAAAAAGCCAAGTTTCAGCCTTATTTCAGCTTGCACTCACAGAGCAGCACACTGATCACACAGAACAGAGGTAAGGCTCCGAGCCCAGGTTCAGGAAATGTTCAGATTTTGCTCAGCTCATGTTCCTGGAAACTTTTCATGCTACTTTAAAAAGATAGTACAGTCAAAGACAGATTTTTAAGACACCAGATTTTTTGGTCATGCCTAATTACTCAGACGCTGAAACTTTTTGGCATCCGAATTCTGGGGCTTTCTGCACTTGCTGTATGTTTAAAATTATCTGCAGGTTTGAAAATTATCTTGCAGCCTCGAAGTAGTGTTGTTGCGCACTGATTGACATGTTTGTGAACGTCGCGATTCTGAAAAGCTGGCTTTATTGCAATTACGCGTGCCATGTGGTGAAGCATGCCAAGAGTAGTCGGCAGGGGCAACTGTCACGGGACATAGTCTGCATCTTCTTAGTTATATGCATGCGGGCCCGCCATCTCTTCTGATAAGACCTAGTTCACATGCAACAATTTAAAACATACTAATGGTTAAAATGTTGTTAATCCACTACCCACTCTCCATAGGACCGCTTAAAGGGGTCGTGAAACATTTTCGCAACATTTTGTACTAAGTGCGTATTCAGGATCCTGACCCTCCAATCAACAATATGCATTGTTCCGCTGTACCATGTGGATTGATTTAGAGCAATAAAAAACGCGGTTTCAGTTTCACTGCACACGTTCCCCTCAACTCTGTAGTTGACGTCATTTTAGTAGCCGCCAGACCTCCAAAATTGGCGCGCCCTCAGAAGCCACGGGAAAACAAACCGTGCTACAGCTTTGCTTCCGAATGCGGCACTGCACAGTTTCCAAGTATTTTCTTTCTTTCTAGCTTTAAGTAAATTGATTCTTTTAGAGCAAATGCGAGTTCACTATACCTTTGAACTTAAAAATATCTTACTACAACGTCACTGAATAGTACCATGCCGGCTGGTAGTGCCACAGTCGTTTCAGGAGCACAAGAATGCTGGGGTTTCAAACAGGCGTTATTGAATGCGCACTGAATATTTCGCCGAAATATTTCAGAATTGGCTTGACGAATGCATATTGAAGCAGTAAAAGCGGTGAAAACCGGGCATCCCTATTTCTTTTCACGACCCCTTTAGGACGCAGTGGATGTTCATATATTAGCATGCACAGTGACTGTTTTTTGCGAGATGAAGGCTAACTGCAGCCCTCAACTTGGGGTGTGGCTGACGATATAAAGTGCCGCAACAGGTCTTCCCATTACCTTTTTGGTAAGCACAGAGACAAGTCAACCAATGATAGCGACGCGAGCATGACGGTGCCTTTTTGAATTACTAGTGGACATGCACAGAGGTGTGATGGCAGTCTGATTAATCACCGACCTTATTATGACAAGCATCCTCATCAGCTCGGAAGTGCATGTTGCGTGGCGTCCTTGCAAGCGTACTTCATGCTTGTAATAGGAGACAACCAAAATGTAGTGAGCCGCCACTCGCTGCCACCTCCACGTACGAGACTGAGACAGATGTGTTGCATGCAGAAAAGAAAGCAGCTCACCGCATTTACACACCTATGCACTCACTGCACCCCTGCATGGTCAGGAGCGAGGCAGGTATGAAGAATGCTCACGGCACATGCATGTGTATAGGTCAAGTGCTCAGACAGCCACAGCATGAGCTTAGAAGGCGATGTGTTGCAAACGGCTACCTAGGAGCGAACAGGTCCGCGCAGAAGCAAATACTACACTTAGATGAAGCTGGGGAGGCTATCAGAGTAGAGAATCATTGTGTAAGCCCATGCACGTGGAAACCGGAACGAGTCTGTTCTGGCACCACAGCGACCACGGTCACTATTCGTGCCAGAGTTCCAAAATGCGTCTACGTGTCTCTGCTATACACTATCATTCAGTCGTGCGAGGTAGCCTTGATTCCGGTGCTCAAGTAAAATGAAAGGCTTTGCAGTGAGCACCGTAGTATAATTACTGTGAAGCATTGCATTTCATTGCTGGTGTCAGCTACGCTCGTCAGAAGAAGCAAACTGACACTTGGTAGTTAGTGCATTAGTTAAGCAACATTACCGGCAGGTACTGACCTTATACGCAAGTCTTTATCGCCTAAAAACACAGAGACAACTGATGAGTGTACTGGCAAACATTCAGAGTGATTTCGAACGTCCATAAGAGCAAGCATTAGGGTAAGTTGGTACAGGTACATGCTGGAACTTCAAACAGCAGGGAAAAACTAAGAACAAAGGACGCAAACTGAGCACACTATTTTGATCATGGCTACACCGATTTGACTACTTGAGTGACGCAAAAGGGCATGACTTTCGAACGATTTCGCGTCTTCCTGCTGTCCATGGGGAGTAAGAAAAAAAAAAAATCTGACATTGACTGTATACCTTTTTAAGCTTGTGTAATCTCACAGTTAAATGGCATTACCCCTTGCAACCTCCTATGTTTCGACATACACGCTACTGTGCTGATCATGCCAAAACAGCCAACAAAGAATCGATGGCCGCCATATTGCATTACAACGTGTAGAGACTGATAGCATCTCATAGATGAGGAACGTATGTATTTAATAATGAGCTTTTATTCTTTATTTTATTCTAGACAGAGCTGCGATTTTGTAGCAATGCATCTTCCAATGCCAGTGCATTTGGTGCTCTGTCAGTGTCAAAGTGACAGTGTGCTTGGGTTGTCAATGCGACCATCATTCAATGGTAACGAATGATGGATTATAAAGGTGGCCTAGAACAGAGTGGAAGGCATTGCTACAAAATTGCAGCCCAGAGCTCTAACAAATGTGACATAACCACAAAGACAAGTAATTTGATGCCTGCACCTTTTGTGTACAGTCTTTGTGATTACCTATCATACATCCACTGCATTTACTGCAGTGGAGTAATGCTACACTGCCAATAAATATTGGTACAATATTAATAGGCAGAGGTTTTAATAGCAATTGCCCGAATCGCTGAAAACTAAGTATTGGTCAACGAAGCAGACTTTGCATGGCTAAAAACAGTTATACACCCAAGTTTCGCTATAACATGCCCATAAAGTCTAGGAAATCAGAGGGTAAAAATATGGATTCCACAAATACAGCCCCCAAGGCTTATTTTATTGAAAACTAAATGCAACTTTCCAGAACAGTTCTCTAAGCAACACTGAATCAACTTGAAGCAATTGTGAACATGACTAGCACAATATGCTCACATGGCAAAAAGGATAAAAAAAATAGCACAGTGCACATATTCAAATAATAGATAGTTTACCAAGAATGTAGTAGTATGATGCAATACACATTAGTACGATAACAATTTTTTAATGTAAGTAATTCACTGCATTACTTGGGATAAAAAAAATGGGGGAAAGTGAGTGTAGTCTTTTGTGTTACAAGGTTGTGACAACCTTAAGAAACAGCTCAATTTTTATCCAGGAGAAATGCTTATTAAACAAATACATGAGAATGTTTCCAAAGTACTGCAGAGAGCAAGAATATCTGTTCACCACAGATTATTACAACCAAAAACCCCAAGGGTTTAGTGGGTGTCATGGGTGCAATACAGAGGAATATGGGGTACAGATGCTGCCACCATCAAACACATGCAAAATAAAAAGGAGGAAAACCTTTGTGTGAACACAAACACTAGGGAGAAAAAAATTAAGTGCCACAAAAACAGTCAGCAATAACAAGGCCTGGCCAGGTGCACTGTATTGCGAGAGGTAGAAGTTGTTAAATAAACAAAGCACCAAAAGCAAAGGAGACGCATTCCACAGTGCTAAGCCAAGACAATCCTTACCTCCAGATGATGAAGTCTGAATGCCAATCTGGCAGCCTCCCATAAAATCTGTCACAGAATGGGCCTGGATAAGATTTGTCCCCGTAATGAAAATATGCGTATGCCCACAATGACAGGTTCCCTGTCACAGAATGCATGTTTCTCAAGTTCACACTGACAATATTGTAAAAATGGAATGTATGCCTTTATTTTTCAAAAGATGACAAACTCAGCATTTTAAGACAGACAGACAGAGATCACAGAGATCAAAATTAATTTATATCTATGAGTACATAAAAAGGTCTGCCAGCCAGATACAACAGGTCACTGCACCAAAAAAAAAAAAAAAAAGGTATGTGCATCCACATTATCAGACAAAAACCTCTCAATGCAACCCTAGTGAAAAGTATGATGACTACATTTAATACAGCACACCACCATAAAATGCCAGTCAAACGCCCCCACCCTTGTGCAACCAGGAGATTTCAAGTTCTCGTGTTCTACTGGACAAGGGACCCCTCCCACTTATTGGCAAATCGTCCTAAGCTACGATAACCAAAACTTATGGTTTAGTCCAAGACGATTGCCAATTTGTGGATTCGAGGGCAAGTAGAATGAATGCCCTTTTATAAAACTCTATTTCTAGTCTACTGATGGTTTCAAAAGCAATTAGAACGAATGCCCTTTAACAAAAGTTTGCCTCCAGTTCACTGCGTTTTATTACTGGGGAGCGATGATACTGGCCCGCCATCTTGAATATTGAGACAGTTCCGAGAAAGAGCCCCCTTCCCAACTTTCCCTGCCCTATGCCCACATCAAAAAAGGGGAGGGGTGCACTTGGTCGGCATTTTACAGTATTTGCCGATGGGTGTGCGAGTCTATGGTCCACTTATGAGCTCCAACCTTCACACCACAAGATCTAATGCACAAAGCCTCAATGGTGCCAAGAACAACATAGAAGTCTCACTGCATGCCCAGAGAAAGCTGTGCTGGTTTCACATACATCGTGAGAATTTGGGACAAGGACTACATATGTTTACACTCCAATACAGGTCAAGAAAAAATGCAGCGTCTACCCTTCGAAGAACCCCCCTCCAGACAATGGTGCAGCTCTGTCAGCATGACGTCGCGGCAGGGCGCCTCCGTGCTGCACCCAAAAGAGAAATCAGAGCACCGTGCAGAGACGTCACATTGACAGAGTGGCACTACTGGCTGAAGGGGGGTCCTTAGACAAGCAGACGCAGCTTTTTTCTTGACCTGCACCTGAGTATAGTTTACACCAAAATCATTGATAACAGTGGTTCAGCTTAAACACAAGGTGTCCAGTAAAGTACTGATACGATTATTTTTCTTAACCAACTGGCTCAGATGCAATGGCGCACTATAAATAAAGGTATGAAACACAGTGCTGTAAGATACAAAATTTTTAAAAAATATGTAGCAGTGCTTTCAAAATAAAACACTCAGACTTACATGGAACGAGGAGAAATGATCAAACATAATGCAGAAACACTGAAGTATCCTTTTTTTTTTATTATCTATAAAGAGGGTACCATTTTCAGCACCTTTCCAACCATACAGAGTCCTCTGGACATGCATCATATAAGACAACCTCAACTTAGTTAATAAAAATTCTGGCTCAGACTAACAATTTCTATGTATCCCATACTGACCACATATGCACAAAAATAAAGCCATTTCTCAACCATACACTCTGCATAATACACAGTTAAGGCTAAGTATTTTTACATGATGAGAAAAATAAATGGTTTTTAAACTTTATTCCATAACAACTCGCAGCTAAAAACCAGGGAAAGATAAAGTTATTAACTAGCCAGAAGAAGCATCCATGGACATAAAAGTGTACATTTGGTGCAGTTGATGCACCCAACTTAGAGCCCAAATGGAGCTCAGACAGGGAAGGGCAAGGGATGAGACCAGATAAACTGCCATATTTACTCTCTTTATCTATCATTATGTATTAAAGCAATTAAACAAAACAGGTTGCTTCCAGGTACACACATTACATCCTCGAACACTGATCACTTTGGGAAACAGCACATATGTAACACTGTGCAATGTCATGCATACAGATACCTCGTTCAATATTACAAATGTCCAAAAGATATTCCGCAGTTTTTTACATAAGTCAAGGTAAAACACATGCCAACAACACAAAGACATGTCTGCCATCATAGTCCGGCAACCATCTGACCATCTAAGTTAGCATCAAAGCGTAGAACACAGCTTTCTCCTAGAATACCGAAAAGTGCTTATACATCTACATTTGCTAAAGGCTCTCCCAAGTGCCCACAACATGCCCTCCGCAACCCACTATAAGAAGACTAGCAGTATGTAATTCTAAGATCCTTCACAGTACAGAAGCAAGATAGAAACAACCTTAACGCAATGCCCCATAAATGTAGAAATATGAAGTATAGCATTATATATATATATATATATATATATATATATATATATATATATATATATATATATATATATATATATCTGGAGGGCTATAATAAAGGAGTGTTGTCCTCTATGTAAGTAAAATAATTAGACAGTCAAGACCACTATCTGTCAAAATGTAAATAGATTTACTAAGTACTGAAGATAGCATATGGTGCCTAAAAAAGGAAAAGAACTGGGAAAGCTTGCTTACTGTATTCACACAGCTAGACAGATATGTCCCACAGTTACTATTCAACACAATTTAAAAACAACCATTAGACCACTTATAACAACAACCTATTTACTTCTGGCTTCGACAAAGTATGGACACAGTCAGGTTGTAACTAAGTGTAGAGAAGATATGGCAAATCCACATAATTATTAAGAGTCAATATATTTCAGGAGCCAAGAGATCACGCTCACTTTTCCCTTTTACCTTCTAACATAGACATAACTGTTCCTACTCTTTAGCATGCATTAAACTTCATTTATACTTGGTTTCCATAGCCACATCTAGATCTGTCGTGCAAGATTTGGGAATTTTAATCAAACACCACCCTGTGTCTTGTTCGGGCTAAAACCTTGAAAAATGAATTGCTAACAACTAGCTTGCCTTTCAGAGTTGCTTCTGTTGATATGCAATGGCTTCGATGAGTGAGCACAAAGCAACTGACTTCATAGCAGAAATCCTTTCAATCTTAATATTAAGAGACTGATTTTAGTGCTCTACATAAAATGTGTAATTTAATATAAGGTTATCAACAGATGCATTGTTACAGATTTGATTTCAATAGCACTGTCATACAAGGGCTTTCAGTGGCCTCTACGCTTGGGATGTAGCATGGTTATGTGTTATCTAGACACAAGGTGCTTCTTTGAATTATGGAGTATATGATTTACTCAAGTCACAGCCTAACCACTTGTGTAATTTCATAATTTCAAGAAGTCTAATCACAGCCCTTTTAATGAAATGCAACAGGATTTGGAAAAAAGATAGCACTTGAATCATGCTCCATGGTTTTTAAGTGTGATATATAATGCCTCAAGCTAGCTTGCACTTTTTTCTTTTTTGCAGAGAACACGAAAGAAAAATTGAAAAAAAAAAAGGCAGTTTGTCACATACGAGTGACTCAATTCAAGAGACACCCTTCAGAGCACTTGAACAAAAATGATTCAATAGAAAAAGCACACTCAACAAACCACAGGTAATATTCCATAAAGATAAAAATTGTGTCTAAACTTATTGCACAGTCATGACAAGAGCTTTAAAACAATGAGAACACATCAGGTCCTTGCTAATACTAACTGCATACACATCTTCAGCCATAAGAAAATTAAGCCAGTTTCATGTTTGTGAAATTCGATGAAACAGCAAAGCTGAGCGAGCATTGGTGTATAGCATAGTGCGTATGACACTTGCCTTCGTATCATGAGCAATCGGGTTGAAATGCCGCCTTGACAATAAAGTATTTTGTTTTTCTCTCTTTCTTCTCTCTATCTCACTCTCATTTTCCTTTTCTCTAGGCCACAGCAAGTTGTGCTACAATTGCTGGTACAACACGACCATATGGTTCCCATAAATGCATGTTGCTCAAACATGGCTGTATGGCCTAGTGGTACAACGCTCGCCTTCGGTCCATCCGTGGGTACCAGAGTTCAAATCCTGCCTCGCCAAGAAAATTTATTTTATTGTACTTATTGCTTGATTTCTCTATCTCCCTGCCTGTCCCTCTATATCTGCACCTCCCCTCCTCATTTAGAACTCTCTCTCTTCACTTCACTCTCACCCACTTTGCCAATTTTACGACAACTCCAGCTTCAACAGCTACACTGTTAAAAAGCTCTTGTAATGACTGGACCATCTACTTAGCGGTTGAATTATTGACCTGTAACTTGCATATAAGTTATGCTACGTCAATACAGAACAAAAGATAAGGAGTGAAGAGAAAGGACATACTTCATGAAATTTGTGTACGGAGTGTTTCTTACCAAAAAAAAATAAATAAATAAAGTGAGCACATAATTTGATGTACAAAAGCTAGTTAGCTTTATCCAACTAGCTACAGCTAGCTACAATTACCTAAACAGCTAATGTTCCCAATAAAAACAAACAGTGCACTAAAGCATCATACTCTAGGACACAGAAAATATCATTTAAGAACAGAGCTTTTGCTCCATTGGAGGGCACTTTTACAATAGTGCATCAATGCGTTAAGCAGTGTGCTTATATATACTGATCCACTTTTGTTGAAGTGTCAAAGAAACATAACAGACAAGGATGCAAGAACACAATACTGACGAGACAAGTGAATTGCACAGATTGGAAAGCTGCACCAGTATAATGTAAAAAATCCTATTGCTGGATTCCAGTTTTTTTGTCATAACCACCCACCGAAGACCAGTGTACCGTGATGGTAAGGCTCCCACAACTGAAGAATGGCAGAAGGAAATTGATGAAGAAGTGCTACATCACCCTATCACTAGCCACGTTGGTTCATCTTGAATAAGAAAAAAAGATGGCCCGAAGCAAAGAAAGCCCATAGTGAAGAAGAAAACTGCCGCGAAACATTTTGATCACAATTTTTTGGCAATGGAGTCTTATACGCAACACATTTTAGAAACAGCAGCAGACAGCTATCAAGTGTTTGCGCCAAGCATAGAGTTTCCTACAAAAATACTAGAGGGAACTGTGATGCTAGGGTATATGGGAGATAGTTAAGACAGCATGGCAACGATGGGTAGAACATGGATTTGCCTACTCTTCATTCTTCTGGCTTGATAAGGCGTTGAGACTTTAAAAAATGGGCCATTTATGACAAACTATTGTGTTAGAAATGAAACAATTGGCAAAAATTATGTACATGCACATATACTAGTTGCTTTTTCACCAACAACCTTAGAAATGTATGAATATGATGTAATAATGGCAATGCTGGCTCCTCTGCTTTTGCCTAGTTCAATGTCAAATTTTTTTTTTCAGTTGTAATTGACGTGCCAGCATTTTCAAGTACATAAATGGTAGGTCTCTTAAATATATATAAATGGGCAATTGCTCGTTCCTTGTGCACGGCATTCCATTTTTACAAACCATATGGCTCAAGCTGTTGTACGAGGCCATAGCAGAAGTGCACTGTCACCCAGTGCTTTGTAGTTGGTTTTACTTAAAAACATGATGCAAAAATAAACAGCAGTGCTGTGTCAAACTGTATTGGAAACTGTGTCCGAGCTTAATTTTACAAGCATTGCCTGCTGGTGTGTCTGTTCATCGTCCAGTCGGCACCTGCTAGGCATGATTACTCTATACCTGCTTGGCACATTTGGTCAGCGTTGAACTAATCAGACCGTGCAAGAGAAATGCTGGAGTACAGGATGTACAAACAGCGTTGTCACAAGGAATGCATGTTAGCTGTGAAAGCTGCCCCATAGTCACTTGTAAAATTTGCTACAAAATAAAAATAAAAAGTAGCAGCAACACCACATCATTATGGTTTAAAAAATGCAGCTGAAACATTTCTGAAGTTAGGCCAGACAACATTACACATAATTTGTGTGGCTCAAAACAAACACAGGACCAAGACAAACAGCACAGCACCTCATCGTTGCAATGTTAATAAGGATGTTAGTCAAATGCTCTCTACCAGTAAACTAAGCACTACTGTCATAGCTTTCTTTGCATATCGAAGTACTGTAGTTATGCAGCAATGTCACTTACGACACTGAAACTACAAAACAGCATAAAACAAGGTCCACCAGGATGTTTGAAGCCATGAGAAAAAAATCCATGTACTACACACCACTTTCATGACAGCTGAACGATTGAAGTTCCCTCAAGTATTATTATTATTATTATTATTATTATTATTATTGTAGGAAACTATAGCACAAGGTTCTTCCGAGACGCAGTGCCTGCACGCTATGCCTGAGAGACACTATGAGCATGCGTCACGCAGGTTTCTGGCTACCGTGAAAGCAGTGCTGCTTCTCAGCATGTACTCCTACTGTGTAATAAGCAAAGAATACAGTCAGGGTGCATTTTTATATGTAATTTTAAGCCCAAGTTATGGTGATCTGAACAGCAGCAGGTGACGTACAGCAATTTGAAAGACTTCAAATTCAGTACCAAGGCTCCACCACTAGGTCTTGCGTTTGCCACAATTTTCGAATTTAGTTTAAAAATGCAAATTTTACTCAAATTACAGAAGGGTGCTTGAACATCACTATAATTCAGGGTCTTTCCAACTAAACAACGGTCCTATGACACATTCTGGAAGTTTGCCAGTCCCTTGGATATGCAGTACAACATGGGCATTTGCTAAGCTCTCTCTTAACGTCTGCTTTCAAGTACACTTTATAAGCCAAAAGAATGTCATTAAATTAATGCTGCAATTTAATGCAGTCATAACATGTCTTGGGTATGAAAGAAAGCTGACAGAGTAATGTCATGCTGCAAGTATATGTAAGAATCTTGCAACCACCTGCCAAGTAAAAGTGACTCAAGACATTAGCTTAGTCACAAAATGAACCAAGAATATAAAGCAAGTCAGAAGGTTTATAAGGAAGGTATTAAGGTGTTCAGATCAAACTGAAGAGCTATTAAAAATGTGAGTCCATGTCACTACCATTCAATTCCCATTTCACATGCAAGTTTCAAAAAGCAATATGAATTTGCATATTGCCTATACCTAATATCACAGCACATTTCTCTATTACATTTGAAGTTTTGCACTGTCCCCTTAATGCATTCTTGCTATAGTTATGCTCCCCATCTATTCCCTCACATTAAAAAGAAAGTTACACACACCATTTAGGTTACTTCCTTCAGCTTTGAGGTCACGTAACCTGTGTCATGAAAGCGTGCAATTGTAAACTGTCTCAATCCAAAGCCATGTGAACATACTACTTGATTCAAACATGAAATCACTGCTTTATCCTTCAAGGTACAAAATTAAATGAGAGAGAAAATCATCTCAAAGCTCCAAGAGTGTTCTTGGAAATACTATATACATGTTCATACTACTGTATGCAACCAATGTTCAGTGTCAAAGCCTGGTGACATGAATGGACATGAACTTTTAAAGGTGCTACCAAGTAACAGGAAGATAGCAATACCTAGAACAGTAATTATCGATGAAGGCATTAGTTACAATGCATCATGAAAACATGGTGCAAAAACCATGGGTGAACAAAAAACAATAAAATGGCCTGTTCTAAAACAAAACTTTGGAAACTTCTACACCAACAACAGTCATAAAATCTCTTGTAACAGAAGAACGTACAATATAGACTCTTAAGCACAAAACCTTATTTAGACATTGCAAGTACAACGCAACCAACATAGCTCTTGTAGGTTGATACATAGAGAACAGGATAAAAAATCACATGTGCTGGTCACAAACAGCATTGAGTAAATAATCTTTGTATCTATTCTGACAAGGGTATCCAGCACAAATGTTCAATGACTTATGAGACATTACACAACATCAGGGAGGGATAAAATCTCAGCTTACTAGGATTAGAGTACATAAACTGCTTTTGCAGCTCTCTCCCAAGCTGAAAGCAAGCTTCTTGAAAAGCAAACCTTTTCTGCAAATGTGATGGCTGAGTCTATAAAGTTTCTCACACTATGCATGAGAGTTAAAGCGCATGTTTATAAAGGGTTGCCTATGACAAAGCTATCAACAGTTTTTTCTTTGGCATGGCAAAAACTTGTCCACCAAATACTTTGTCCTCACCAGCAGCACATGATTTCATTCATCATTCATTCATTTTATTGTACCCTCAAGACGGAGGTATTACAGAGGGGAGTGGGTAAAAAAAATATAAAAAGCAAGAACAGCAAATGTCATTAATTAATACAAATGATGATTAATTAAGTCCGGGAGTGATGATGTCAGATATGGCGGCCTGAAACTTTGACTTGTCCTTTATAGCGACAACTGTGCCGGTGATTTGATTGATTTGTGGGGTGTAACGTTCCAAAACCAGCTCTGATTATGAGAGACACCGTAGTGGAGGTCTCCAGAAATTTCGACCACCTGGGGTTCTTTAACGTGCACTTACATCGCACAGCACACGGGCCTCAACATTTCGCCTCCATTGAAATGCAGCCGCCGCGGCTGGGGTTCGATCCCGCGACCTTCGGATCAGCGGCTGAGTCCCAGAACCACTACACGACCGTGGCGGGGCACGGCAATGTTTGGTTAGTTTTCCATAAACTTAAATGTAAAACAAGTTCTGCAGCATTGTGGTTAAGATTAATTTCTCTACTGACTGTCAACACTCAGCTTCTTATTTTTGGGGCTCTTATGGATGAATTGTCTCAATACATCACAAATGAAGCTGTCTCAATGACGAAAACAGCAAAACACCATCATCGGTGGTTTAAAACCAGCAAGAATGCTTAAAGCCCCCCCCCCCCCCCTTTTTTTTTGTCTTTCAGGAACAAATCAGTGCTGCTTTTTCAATTAGCTTTAACTTATAAGCCTACTTCATTAAGTGTTTTAAGTAGCAGATACAGTACACTCATTATTTGAAACTTAAGGGGACCTCCAGAAGTTTGTTTGAACTATGTAAGTCTTGACTACTAAATGCAAGCAGAAGTATGGGTCAGTGCAACATACTACCAGGAAAAACAGATGTGGCCAGTTATCACATCCACTGTTGCCACTTCAGTGCATTTTTCTGCTAGTGGTTTTGAGTACTATCACTAGGGCTGACATGTCATTGGCTTTATTTCTGGCTGTTAAAAAATATATGAGCATGAATGTTCAGCTACAGAGCACCAAAGAAGCCAATGTTTTGGTGAGAAAAAGCAAAAAGTATGAATTAACAGGATTAACTGAACAGTGAAGCTTGAATTAAGCAGCTTTTAAATACGTCGAAAACATAGCTGGCCAACCAAGAATTTGAAATTTGTTTGAATTAATTGTGACAACTGAATTATTAAGAGTCTACTGTATTTGGATGCACCAGTCATATGTCTTCTTTCTATGGGTACTTTTGATAAGCTAAACTTCTGATAAGACAAACAAGTTTTCATGATCCATTCAAGTTCACCTTAAAGGGAGTATGCTGTATGTACAACTCTGTTTCAATCTTTTTTTGTGTGTGTGTTAGAAAAATATTGTAATCCACCTGTTTATAGCATAAGGCTCAGGTTCAGAGAAACACAGGTTCAGAGAAAGAAAGCTCTAGAGCTGAAGAAAATTCATCTTGGTATGAAATTTGAACTTGGGACCTACACCTTTCTGAAGCAATTACCTTGCAAACAATTTTTCCTTTTCATGAGCCTTCCTCAACAAAGCAGACTTTCCTACCACTGACTTGCCACAGGAATTTACACCTATAAATCCATTTTTGTTCATTTTACACTTTCATGCCTCCTGTGGATGCCTGATAAAATTTACTGGAGAGCTCAAGAAACAAGGAATGCATATGGCATCACTCCTACTAATTGTATGAAGTTCCTAGAACCTGTGTCTACATTTAAAATGTTGCAATATTTAAAGCAATTGTAAGACACTAAAACATGCCAAGACAATGCGGGTCCAGCAGTGTATTTCCCATTGTAGATCTCTGTCATTTGTCAAAATCAGGGCATTCCCTAAAATCTTTATACAGTGTCTCGTGAGTGCAATTGCATAAATCAAGGGTTTTGAAGGCCCTTCAGGATATTTTCAAATTCAATCATGATGTGCAACAATCAAGTAACCTCCAAATTTCCATGTAAAAAGCTAGGAGAGTGAAAAATACTATTCTCCCATAAGATAAAGATGTCCGAGATTGAGAGAGAACGTTCAGGTGCAGGCAGGTAAGTCAAGAAATAATTTTAATCAGGGCAAAACATGAACCGCAGAGACATCAGGTTTATTACTCAAGTGGTCGGACTGGCAGCCTCGTAATAATAATTTGAACAGATATGTGTGAACTTATTTATTCAACTCCACTGCTAATGTACTTAATCACTTCAAAGCACATCTTTCAGTTTATCTACCTAGATCACCAGGTTTAGATTAAAGGAGCTCTTGCAGAAGCTGAGGGAGCAATTATACCTTTAAAGGCATGCTGAAATTGAAAGTGATGAAGAAAAAGAGTATTTATTTTATTGGTGTCACTACTATCTGCCTTTTATCACACCTTCACCATAACCAAAAGCACGTCAACTTGAGTTAGTGCTTTGTAGGAAGGCTGCTTTTTTTTTTTTCTATACTTCCTCTAAACCAATTCAAATGGAGTAGTCCAAAGCTTCAATGAGAGTCAGTAAATGCTGACAGCCAAAAGCTTGATGCTGCACATAGGTGATGTATAATATACATTGCGGATTTGGTGCATTTACTTAGCATCAACGCTAGACAGCTGCCAAAAGCAAAAAGCTAATTAATGCCATTTGTAAGGCACTGACTCACAGGACTGTATTATATTGGCGACTGTGCCAACATTAGCAGGAGCAATCAGATCATTGCAGATTCTCTTTTTCACAGGTGGATATTACGATTTCATCAGGCCTCAAAAGGTGCCACAAAGGCCCTTTTTGGTTTAAACCTCATTGTTTTTTACCAATGGAGTTTAATTTAATGTTTGGCTTCAATCTGGTCGTATGCAAAAGCCAATTGACATGAATAATTAAAGTACTGACAATTTACTGCCTTCATGAGAACTATCAATGTGGACTGCAAAACAACAAACATAATGGCAGCCTGGCTTGTCACAGGAAGAAAACACATGATTCTCTACACCTTTCAGCTGCTAACTTTACCACTGAAACATAGTCAAATGGTCTTAATTGCTGCTAAGGACAAAATTCTGTTTGTATATTACATCATGACTGTTTTCGCTAGTAAATTTCATGGAAGAGACATGTTGCCCAAGTTGCATGACTAACCTGAATTCGTAGCGACTACTTTAATGCAGTCAATAACTTCAACCTGTTTGTAAATATGTAACACAATGTTTACATTTTTATATAGCCTATTCAGTCGATCTGATTATTATATATCATGCAACGATAAAGTAACCATAGCCTCAAGCAAATGAGATTTGTGACTTATTCACAGAATATTGATCCAGTTCTGACTGCAGACGTGCAAACGACAGTTAACTAGGCTCTGCAATCAGTTATAGGTTCTTAAAAAAATGGGTTTCTGATAAATCTTGCTCAGCAAAGTTCTGAAGTGCAGCCAAAATGTTACTTCACTGATGAGAAGGAAAGGGCTTTTAAAAGGAGTGTAAACACCAAAGCCAGACATTAAAATGAAAATAGTGTAAGCTTTGTCTGCTTACGATGAACACTCTGATGAACTTAGACCTGGAATAGACAGCTTAAAGGGAATTTATTAAATTTTAAAGTGTACTTTGTCCAAACACCATCAACAAAAGGATTATTTCGAAGACCAAGAAATGTATGCTAAATGTATGTATATGTATGCTAAATAACGATGATGTCTGCTTGCTTGTGTCCAGAGAGATTGTGGAATTATGGCTATTGGTGCAATATGGCTTCAGAGCAGGCAGACAACTGTGCGCTTCGGTATTAGTAGTAGTAGTAGTAGTAGTAGTAGTAGTAGTAGAAGTAGTAGTAGTAGTAGTAGAACCACAAAAAACAGGCATACTTGCAAAATAGAACAAACGGCACACTGGGTCGCGATCGTCACCAATCTGATTGTCCATGTGATGCCCATGTGACATGATACTATTCTGTTATGCCACTACCCCTTCTGATAGCATTTTTGAAATCATGAACTGTGCCATATAAACTGTGTAATATTGAATTACCAAAGATGCAATCAGGCACATGCTAGTCGTTAACATTGTCCCCAATAAATAGCCTTCGATGCATGATAATGAAATTATCATGCAAGTTTGTGTCTACACTCTAAGTCAATAAGCCACTTACATAATATATTTAGCCTTGTGATGTTCAACTGAACACTTGTTTAATCAAGCACAAACACAGAAGCCTTGCAGACAGTGGGAGAGAGGTGCATTTTAAGACAACTGTTTATGTACACAAATTAATCAAAACCTACTGCAGTCCTAGTATTATTATCTATAGCCCATTCTATATATATATATTTCTACACCATGCACATCAGCCCACAGCTCAAAAGCAAGCATTGCCTTAACATAATAAGTATGTCAACCTTCAAGAAACCACCAACACATATAAGGTGTCACCATCAGAAATAAACACACTGCTATACAGTGCAATGGACAGCTAACCTGAGCAGCCTCAGAGTAGAGATGCACAGGAAACACCGCAAAAGCTTCTTTTGTTGATGGAATGCTCAGCATGACACAAAATACAAAATATGCAAGGCCAAAATATAAACATTGCCAGCATTAAATACACCTACTACACAGACAAAAAGAAAAGTACAAGTACAAAACAAACAGTACTCTATCAATAGAGTATCATCACAGAGCCATGAAGTGCAACAGCTCATCCAGGTGAATGGTTACAAAGGGCTGCCTATTGAAAGATGGCCTTGATTCGTGGTCTAGCAGATGCTCTAAGTCCAACATGAGGCCTAGTAGCTCGACGGAAGGTTTGGCTGAGGAATGACTGGCTGCGCGAGATCCCTTTGGCTGGGGTTGCTAAGGCCTGAAGGCCCAGATCATTGGACAGAGCAAGCTCAGGCAGCAGAGGTTGGTGCTTACGTTGTGAGGTGATCTTGGAGCCAGACACCACGGTAGTTCTGACAGGCTGTGGCACTCCACCCTTTAGGTATTGGCCTGGTTTGCGGCCACTGTTGTCCCGGACATTTGCATCTGCACCTGCATTGTCCAGTGCGCAAAAACAGCAAACTTCAGCTCATGATGGGTTATTTGGCCATTACAGATAGAAAAGATCCTAAACATTAGTGGTATCAGGAAAAAATATCAGAAGTGAGATACCGGGTCATATTATTGTCATCAGAAACATGAGGAGTATGTATGAACAGGCTTTCTAAAATCCAGGGGATGAAAAAGAAAAATAGAAGAGAGAAGCACCCTGCCTAAACTTGTGTGCAAGAGGACTATGGTTTGAATCCTGTGCTGTGCAATTGTCCACCAGATTAATTTTTTTTAAAATCTGTTGATGGGAATGCAGAAGAAAAGAAAACTTAGGGCACAGCTAATCCCCGTGGCCATAGCCAGTGACACATTTCTTACCAGAATTCCACCAGGGTAGACTTCTGGCCTTGTTGGCGTGACATTTCATAGTGGTAAATGCAAAACCTTTTCAGGCAGGGATGGAACAGGAAGAAAACACGCACAAAAGCCTGCACCATCGACTTCAGTCAAGTAACAGCGCGAAATACACTTGTTTCTATTACTGCATAAGCATTTCTATGCTGACTATGACAAATCTGTCCATCCCTCAGTCACATAAAATGAATAGCTACAAAGAAATGTGTGAACTATATGAACATGTTTGATCAGTGGTACAGAAATGGAAGGGAACGCTTGCTAGAATAAAAGCCTTGTCTAGAACGATGTGTAAGGTTGATGCCGACAATTGCACAAATGAGCAAAATTCAGACTGTGAAAGCTTAATGCCACATACGCTACAAACCACATGCGTTTCGGTGGTTGCGAGGACAGTGTTTACCTATTGAAGCATTCTACATGCTGACAAAATGCTAAAATGAAAATGAAAGACTCTGTGCCAATGCTGCCTGACTACAACGCTGCAGGGAAGTCCACAATGCTGATCAAGCACAGGAAATACAAGCACATTATCCTGGACATCACTGGGAACTAAGAGCGCACTCCTCGCCTCAACAGAGGATCATACAATAATGAAAGAGCAGGTGTCTAGAAGCAAACGTTTACACATCACTTAGGCAACTCTGAGAGAAGAATCTGTGTGGTGTTTCCTTTTACCTATGTGAACCCAGTAGCAGCACTAGCCCACTTCGTCCAAGAGTGGTCGTTAGACTATTCCATGGCAGCTTTGATAGTAAAAAGGGCAACAAGAAGGCGAGATGGGCTATAGTTGGTGTACATTCATGTTTTAAAGCAAAAGCTTTTTAAGTGCACATGAAACGAGGACAAAAGAACTAAGAATTTGACAGGACAGCGCTTAACTCACAACCGAATTTTTATTGAACAGAATAACATTTAAAAGCACAAGAGAACCAATTGCACATGTGCAGTCGACTTTCTTGATAAGTGAAGATTGTTAATTTCACTATGCTGCTGTCATTGTCCTGGTTCTGAAGGCAGATAGGCCTCTTGTTCGCCTGCGCCTGTGTAGTCAGTTCTCTTGCACTTTTAAATGTTATTCTGTTCAATAAAAATTGCAGTTGCGAGTTAAGCGCCATCCTGTCAAATTCTTAATTCTTCTGTCCTCGTTTTATGTGCGCTTAAAAAGCTTTTGTTTAAAACATAAAAAGGGCAGTCAGAGATATTTATACCAATAGGGCCTCCTTCCAAGATGAGAGCTGCTTGTGTGTTTCCCAGCACTGGGAAGGAACCACTCTACCCAAAAACTGGAGCGTTCCTTAGCAGCACTGCTATTTTAACCCAGTACCTGTCATACTGGAGGTGAACACTGCCATTCTGTCACTGGTGTGGCCCACTAAGAGATCACCGAGGCATAAAGATATCACAAGAAAAATAGTAGAAACTGATGAAGAGTTGCCCCAATTAAATGGATTTGTAGTATACTCTCATGCAGAAAAGAATGTGGCTACACTTCAACCTCATTATATTGTAATGGGATAGAACAAAATAATGAATATAACGAAGTAAATAAAAGTCCCCTCGAAATCCCCATAGACATACATGTATATGAAACCTTGTTTTAACAAGTAAAATAGACCTTTCAATGGATATAACGAACTAAAATAGTCTTCGAAAATCTGCGTGTGTTCACGCTGACAAAATCGCTTTCCATGGTGTTCGGCTCAGTGATGCAAGAACCCTGCAGCCTTATTGATAAAACTGCTGCTACTGTGCGTGTAGCCGTGGGCAAACAGCGGTGCACACTAATATGAACCGCTGCCTTCCTCCGTCCTACTGCAGTCCTCACTTGCCATCTCAGTTTTTTTTTTTCTTCCCTCTTTTTCCTGCAGCAGCTAAATGTCAAAGCATGGCCTCCAAAATCACATTGCGCCGATGCCGGAGGTCATCATTAATGCACAGTCCGGCGGCCAACAGTAGAGATACGAATGACAAATGCGACGGTGCGCTTCTGTTTGCATGCGGTGGTGAAGAATGACTGGTGCATCCACTTCTCTTTGCGACCGCCTCCGAATGCTACCGAACGCTGTTGCGGCTGGGTGTGGCCTCTGAGAGTGCATCGACGATGTATCAACCTTGAGAACCACAAGCCAGCCAAGCCAAGGTGGCTCAGAGACATTTGTTGGCCTATACATTATGTGCACTGTAGCGGCGAAGGAGATGCTTGGTAGTCTACCATGTGCCACTCGTTCATGATAAGTGCATTTTCACTGTTGACTGTCTAATAGCAATGCCATTTCCCCAGTTTACCACGTGGATGAGCTACATAGTAAACAGGAGCGAAAAGCAGTAGTGCTGTGACAGAACGCCGGCTGCTGATTCGCATGGTACTGATGAGTAGAAATTTTTTTACTGCTTTTGAAGACTTCAATGCATGTGTGGCTCTATATAGCGCTACTGAGGGCGACAGTGCAGTTAAGGGCAATAATAGTTATAACAAAATAATGGATATAATGAAGTAATTCTGTGTCTCCCTTGAGCTTTGTTATAATGAGGTTCAAGTGTACTTAGGTAATGGGTTCAAATTAAAACTCATGTTGAATTCCAAGAGCAGATCATAAGCACTCAGCTGGAACATGAACAGAGCTTATCACTCGGTGAGATTGCTCTCACCAAATCTGTGAATGGAATGCACACTCTGACGGGGGAACTCAGCATACGAAGGGGGTGCCTGGCTGGAGGTGATCCAGATGATCCCCTCATTCCATAAGTTTTGTTTCCCAAGGTACTTTCGCGAGTGTCATAAGTTATGGTGCACTTCAAAGCCAAAATAAGGTACCATCGGCCAAAAAAGTAAACTGAACATGGGTTAGGTGGCAGGAAAGAAATTTATTAACAGTGACAAGGCAGTGCTCAACAGTGAGGTCAAAGTTTATTGTCACTCAGGGCACACCCTCAACCTGAACATGCTAAGATAGCAACGCCGCACCTTGGCCCCACAGCTGCTATGGCTGCCTAAGCTGTAATACGTTAACATTTTTGGTTGATAGTACCTTCCAGATCACAATGTGGATGCGATGTTAGGTCCACCTTGAGGTGTACAATACCTCATCATCCTAATATTGTTGAACATATCCTCGATGAAGCCAACTACTTTAGGCCTCTTGGAGGGCAGGTGAAAGATCATATCAAATGTCCATTCACACATAGCAGCCCCACATTTACTGCCTGTGCTGAAACAATCATCACAGCATATGGAACATGCAGTGTCCAAGTAATGCAAGCACATGGTCCAACACATTTTTCTTGATGCCCATGGCAGCTCGCAACTGGAAATGGCCAACTGTGATGGCAAGTAGACGCGGGTGCAGAAAATATGTCATGCCGACTTATGGTCAAATCTGCCAATTTCGGTGGAGCTGCTCCCAGTCTGCCATTTGAATACGATTGCTCCATACAGAGCAGAAAAACTTTATCTGGATTAGAATTCAACATCAGACAAAGAAGACAGGACAGGCAGACAGAAGAATGCAAGCAACACTCCTGTCTCATTCAACTGAGCATATTTTTATTTGCATACCTCTCATTCAGCAGCCGTGTTTTATCATTAGCCCATGTACACCAACTGTACATTGTTTTAGGTGTGACATGGATTATTACTGTTCCAACAACCCAAAACTCCACAGAGTATGTGTGAATAGTCAGTATTTAGCAGTTATGTGTGATCCTGTAACACAAATAGATGCTAAAGTCAAAAGCTCCTTGTCCATATAGGTTGCATAGCTCTTCTCACTTACAAAGTTTAGTTTGTGTTATACAAATAACCAAGGCTCGCGAGGGCAATATCACAAGGACTGCCATTATGACATTTCACTACTTGTAATCAGTAATGCTACATAGGATCAAAATACCATCAAAATAATACGGAAATAAACATGGAAGTTGCATAACAGCTTACCATAAGCCCTCAGCAGCTCGGCTATATGGTACTGGCTGAACATGCAGGCAAGATGAAGCGGTGTGTAGCCCTAAAGACAGCAGGAAAAAGAATAGGGCCTTAAAACATTTAAAAACTTTTGGCAAGGGACATTGTACATTCCAAGATAGCCAGCATTTTAGTGGGGTGCAAACCAAAACCAAAAACGTTGTGTGCAGAGACATTGAAAAACTCTAGGCTGCCAAAATTATCCACAGCTCTGCACTGTGGAATCTATCATTGTGACGGAATGACATTGTCGCCAGGGGGATTAATTGGACATTCGTGGTACTTGCGCACAGGCGATGTCAGTAGCTCTTCGACCCCTTCTGAAGAAAACTGGGGGGAGATCGCTTTCTGAGCTGGGAGTCACCGACCTGGTGCTTTCCCACGAGCATCCCTGGTCAGATTCTTGGAAAGCCACAGAGGCAGCGCTTTGGGTCTGCATTAGAGCGCACAGTAGGGCACCGCTTTGTGAGCACTGACCACGAGTGGACTGTAAGCTGATTTGATTGATTTGTGGGGTTTAATGTCCCAAAACCAGCTCCGATTATGAGAGACACCGTGAGAGACACAGATTATGAGGTCTCCGGAAATTTCAACCACCTGGGGTTCTTTGACGTGTACTGACATCGTACAGCACACGGGCTTCAACATTTCGCCTCCATCGAATCCAGCCGCCACAGCTGGGATTCTCCCACGACCTTCGGATCAGCAGCCGAGTGCCATAACCACTAGAACCACCGTGGCAGGGCACGGACCGTAAGCTTTTGTGCTGTCAGTGGCCCCTCGGCGCCGAGGCAGACAAGCTAAGGCGTAGCGTAGACAGCTTTGTTATTGCAGGTAAAGGGGAACTCCTGCGTCTTGGTCACTTAAGGCCTGTCAATTGAGTAAGACGAAGGAAGATGCTGACTCGGTGACCATGAGAAAGTGTTTGGCTGTGTCTCTCCCATGCACTAATTTCGAGATATTTTTGGGCGGAGCCAAAAATGCAATGCTTAAGTAATGGTCTGTAAACACACCCCAAGTCCACAGACAGCGGATCAGGGGAAACAAAA
Source organism: Hyalomma asiaticum (assembly GCA_013339685.2). Classification (NCBI taxonomy): domain Eukaryota; kingdom Metazoa; phylum Arthropoda; class Arachnida; order Ixodida; family Ixodidae; genus Hyalomma; species Hyalomma asiaticum. Next base: position 281,061,218 of record CM023481.1, read on the forward strand.
GGGTACTTAAGCGCTGAGTATTGATGAGCAAAGCGGTCTAGTCGCATGCCTGACATGGTATAGAAGCCGATCACTGCGTATCACTTCTAGAAGTTGTCAGCGTGGCTTTATATTGGCTGGCCACCTAACCTTAGCTGTTTCGTCTAGTTGAGATGCGTGCATACCGTCTGCAACGTAGGCCTCGGGACTTCGTCGAGTTAGCTCAACTGGCTCGAGATCACCTTCAAGCACTAGCCCCCGGGAACATCAGCGCTGCAACTCTGTCGACATCAAAGTTGTGCCAGAACTACGGACTTCTCGCACCCGATCGTCGAGGACCCTTCAACGCTGCTGGTCATCATCACGTATGCCATCACCTGTTTGTATCCCTGAACTTTCATTAGCTTTTGTAAATTGGATTCCTGTATATTGTTCACATTACCCTACTTGTTGTCTTAAGTTCCTTAGTTGTTTCTTTTCCCAAGCTAGTACTTTGTAAAGCTCCTTAATTGTCGTTAAGTGCTGAACCCAGTCTGATTGAAGTGTTGTTTGCTTTGTATTCTTTGTGCTACCCTATTGCTATAGAGTAAACTTTGTTGTTTTGTTTTCCCAAGCACGACTCTGATCCTTGCACTGTGTCTGCTTGCATACGGAATGACCGAAACTGCTGTCATTCCCTTCGACGACTTCGCGCTGGTGATGCTTGAATGACAGCCCTGTAACAATCATAGTCCTCAAGTTTCTTCTGGATGTGAAACACCATCAGTCAATTGTTATTGCAACACTTCAGTATGCTTACTAGCCCTTTGGTGCAGGCACAGCGCATGAGCAAAAGGAATATACTTCTGTGGAATTATGTTATCATAAGAGAAAATCATAATGAGTGGACATCAGATAAATTCTACTTCTAACCAGGCATCTACTATCAATGATTAATGGTTCACAAACACACTTCGGAAGATTCTGCATAATTCTTCCCAGCAAGAAATGTTATCCTGCACATAGTGGAGTCACAAAAGTAGGCCTCACATTCTGCGTACAAGAAAGAAATAGAACGTGAGGAGAAAATCTCCTCAGGAAGAGGCAATTTTCAATGAGTGGCATGACCAGCACAGTGTTGCCATGCAATCTTTAAAATATATCCTGGATAAAGGCTGAAAAAAAAAAAAACACTACAATAGCCACTCCAACATCATCTAAGGAATGTGCAAAAATAACGTTTTTGACTAAGAACAATGGCAGTAAGGAATTATAAGCTCTTTATTTTAAGCATTGTGGTCCTCTGCGCAAAAGTAATGAATAAGGAACAAAGGTAGGAATACCAATTGAAGTTTTTTTAACCTAAAAAAAAAAAAAACGTTGGCTCCACACAGTACACCTTGCGAAGTTAAGATTTCTTTTTGAACATTATCCATCTTTCCCATTTCGACATCCCTCATGTTGCAAAATATTTTTTCAGTTCCAGCATTTGAGTTGAGTTAAACGTAATATTAGGTGGTACAAAAAAGGAGGCACCTCTTACTTCAGCATTGGGGCCATCTACGCTGTTGCTTCTGCTCAGTGATGTGGTCTATTTCACCATTAAAAAATTGATTCAGAAATAGAGTTTATGTTCTTCTTCTAAAGTGTTAAAGTGTTTTTTTCAGATTTAACAGTAGCAATCTCCTAAAGCACCCGATGAAAACTCTAGGGTCCTGCAAATCATCTTCCATTTCGATGTGGATATGCAGAGCTCTTAATGCCAGTAAAGCTTGTAGGTTCACACAATCAACACCGCACATTTATATGGTGCCTATTTAGACAAAGCTCTATAAAAAGGAACCTTCTTCCTTAATATGCAGCTTTTCTAATAAGATTAAACCAAAACATGCACATTAAAAGCTCCATTAGTCAATCCCAATTACTTCAAGAAATTGAATAACTTAGACTTGTTCTGTGGTTCTGGCAAACATATGCATTATTTAATGGTACCCAACTTTAGTTAATTCAGCTATATATGCCTACACCATGGTTAATTTAGAATATTCCTGGAGCATGCCAAGTGTGAATCACCACAAATGTGCAATGCAAAAAGGTGAGAACTGTGTTAGTGCCCAACCGAAGTGAGACGGTGCAGTCAGATTCACTATCATCATCAGCGTGAATGACAGTAGAGCGCAGAGTAACAACAGGAAAGCCAGAATGCTTCATGCCTCTTTGCGTTTAACCCCGCATATGACACTCCATCGGTCATGAGCCTTCAGAAAAGCAAGGCCACTATCCACAATCACGAAGTTAGTGATGAAGGGTTCAATTGTAGTGAATGGCAAACTACTTTTGTTTTGACTCTGCTATATTGATCACATAGATAGCCGTCGAAAGCAACCAGCTGCAGGAACCATCAATTTCATTTTTGCTGCAGTCCTTCAAAACTATGCAACCACTATCCCTCAGTGAACTTGGTCTCTTCAGCAGTGGCTGTGGCAAACAGCAGTAATTTTTTATTGACTCCGTGCACTTAAGCCGTCAAGCCTTCAGAAGTGTGTGGGTGCTATAGACCAGAGCACGCCTATCTCGCACCCAGGCGCCCGCATACCGTCGAAAGCAAACCGGTTTCGAGGGTATGCGAGCAGACGACGGAGCTGAGCTGCCACGGCGGACAGCGCGTATGCAGGCGCGTGTATCTCCGGCAAGTAAACACGGCAAACATCAGCTCTGAGGTTCGGAAAAAGTACCCGATTTGGCTACTTCTGCATATGTGATGGTGTCTGGCTGGTACTGTGTCATTTACGGATGCCAAACAACCAGAGCTAGAGCAAGAGATGGTTAAGCTGTCTGCGATGAGCACAACGCACCACCGGAACCCTGCCAGTGCGCTATTTTCAGGCGATTCCAGCTATAACGAACAACGCCGAGATTTGCCGCCTGTGGTTCAATGCAGTGAACGGGGAAAACTACAAGCCCGGGAGCCCGGGGAAAGTGCACGAGCGGATGGATACGCTAAAGTTGTTATTCTACCGCGACGCTCATCTATTTCGTTTTACGAACGTAATCTATGTAACACGCAGGGCCACTCCGAGCAATTTCCGAACCAGAGGCGAGCACTGAAATACGTTCGGTGTGTCCAAGGAAAGAGGCTTAAATACACCAAACAGACTAATCTTTTCATTTTTTTTTCTTTTTCTGACCCCACGGAGATTAACAGCACTGTGTCGCGGCCAGCGATACTCACAGCTGGCGCACTGCATGATCAGTCGTAGGAAACTGGCTAGTTTCATACAGGTCAGCATCATGTGCTACAATGAATACCAGAAAATAAACTTCCTATTCATCACGGAGAATGTAGACACATTTGTATTAACGACGATCGTGTGTCAACACAGGTGCACTTTCAAAGCTTCTGTCATTATGAGACAGTGTTGCAGATATCGTCCGCCACGAGTTCATATGTTCCTCTTGTTGAAGTCTTCACGTTTCGTGCATGTGTTACGCAGGGAAGAGTTTAAAGTGGTATCTGTCCGCTGCGTAGCAATAATGCGGTTGTTTTTAAACGTCGGTTTGTTCTTGCAGCCAGTTTTTTATCAAAAATTGTGGAGTAGCAGTTGTGGTTGCTAACACAACTGCTACAACTGCTACACAAGTTGTGGTTCTGGACGATGCAGCACTGTTGATGACGATCATTGCGCTCTGTCACAGCACGCTGCAACTCTGCGGACCTTTTAGCGAACGAGCGCTGAAATATTGGGATGGAAACAATATCTGAGGACTATGGTGTGTGGTCTGTAGCCACTTGCCGACACTTGAACGCATGCATATGCCATGAAAATAACCGTTTCGCCGTCCCATGTGTTACTGCGCTCCACACGAAGCCAGCCCGTTCTAAAGTGGTCTTTGCACCCTTTCCGCACTACCTTCGGTGTCGGCACACCTGTGGAATTTCTTTGCTATTCCCTTTCCGATGTTTCCTTTCTGTCACAAAATAGTGTTTCTTTCTATGTAAAACCCGGCGTCGAAAGGCCGAAACAACAACAAGAAAAGCGGCGCTCGGAGTAGGCACCGAAAGACACGCCGCACCTACAAAAGGCCAGAATGTTGTAGAAGCTTTCTTATCGCGGCGAGCGCGCGCGGGGCAGACGTAGGGAGAGAGAGAAGGCGGAGAGTACACACCGACGCTCCCCGCGCAGTGAGAGAGAGAAAGAGGCGCCGCCCCAATGGGGAAGGTTCAAGAGTGGGCGAGAAGGTTCCCAACTGTGTGTGTGCTTTGGGTCACGCGGCCCTACGGAACCTTCTACTCCCCTTTCCCAAGACTATATAAGCGGTCGGACACGGGCCGCGCGAGGGGGCGAAGAAGAGACGAAGATAGAGTTGAAGAGTTGCAAGTAAAAAGAAGAAGCAAGAAGTCGTGCGTGACTCAGACGCCGAGCCAGCTGACAGGCCACCTGCAAACTTCGAGTGAGAAGACGCCGAGTGTCTTGGTGAATAGGACTCTGTGTTTTGTTCCTTGCTGCAGTGCATGAACTTGTTCATATTGGTTGGCTTTGTATAACTTTGCGACCCATCTGTTTTTGAGTTTGTGAAAGCCGTGTTGTGTACGTTTGAGTGACTGCCTATTTGATGAAAATATATTTGTTTTGTTTGACCACCTTTGGCTCTGACTCGGTCTTTGAACCACTGCTGGCCTTTTGCTAGTGTGCTAAAGGGGACCAAAAATCTTATTGTCCAAGCTTTCGTGGGATCTTTTTCGGGGAACCAAGACGTTGGTTCTTGGAATTATTTCCGGCGATCGCGCCCCATACATCATAGCACGGGTTTGGCGACACTTTCCAACTAAAACTTTTTTAGCGTAAAGAGCGTTGACGCCAATACTTGCAAGTCGTTCCTCTTTGAGGATCACGCGTGCGCAGGCCAAGTCACCCAATATAGTTACCGCTCAGAGAGAAGCAGGCAGTCCGTGCAAACCTCAGGACTTTCATCACACCTGCACCTGTAGTGCTTGCCATGTTATGTTTTGACAGCACATGTAGCGTAATGTTGCCGCTGCACTTCTAAAATTTCCACATTCCGGTTTAGCAATTTCCTCCCGATCTGAGGTGGGCTTAGATGGTTGCTTAGTTTATTTGGGAGAGGGAAATACATCTTCACTAACATACAACAGGAGCTGCTGTACAACAGGTGCGACAGATCATCCAGCGGGGATGAAAACCTCACAGCAAGCGGCACCAGCTCACATTCCGCGTGCGAACAGTCCAGCAAAGACGTTCAATAAAACTTTTTTTTCTCTCTCTCTCTCTCACCCTGTTGCTTCATAATAAAATTTATCCATTCATGCTTTCAGCGCAACAGCACAGGGGGACACACCTAGCATCTTTGAAACGCGCGTGCTAAACTACAATTGCATTAGAACTGTGTGGCAACAACCTGGAGGAGCTTGTGTGTGGCAGCTCAGCGCGTTGTTTCGCCGCGCGTGCAATAGATGGCGCGACGTGCAGTCCAAATATGGCAGCACGTGTCGAACTCTCTGTGTTCTGGTCTATATAAGATTGTGTCACCAGTGACCACAGTTTAGTCTGCAGCAGCTGTGACATTCAGTATAGTTTTGACTGTGTTGTAGGCCACATGCATGCTTTCAGAAGTGCGTAGGTCCAACCTTGGCCACCTAATCAGTAGTATTGTTTTGAAGTTGCATGTAGGTTGTGTGTGCCTTTGGAGCAGTATAGATGCTACCTTTGATGGTGTTGCTAATGACCACAGCTTTGTCTGCAGTGGAACCTATACTTAGTACTTTCGTTTTGACTTTGTCATAAAACTCGAACACAATGGAATCTGTTGAAGATAAAGAGTGATTTTGCCACTGGCTGCATGCTCGCATCAAACTCGCCGGCTGCATCATGATAAACGAATGGTTTGCTGCCGGCTAGTTTACTGGCCAAAATGTTATGTGCATATGGTGTTGGTGATGGCAATTACAAAGGAAAAGGGGAGTGAAGGGAACATTTTGGATTGATTAAGAGATGGGGGTTTCGCACCACTGTCACATTATGAAGGAAGTCGCAACACGGAGTGGCGGCTTTTACACTGCTCTTATGCACAATAAGGACAGGATTTTCATATTCATTCACAAAATAAAAATAGGAAATTATGTAAAGAAAAGGCATGCAAAATAAGGAAATAAGGGAAGGGGAGCGGACAACACGTGCCCAAATCTTCACCCTTCATAACTTTATTTTTCTAGACCAATGGGCCCTTGTTCATGTTCTTCTGCCACCCCAGTATCTTAATGAGTTGTATTGCTCTAGCTGTTTGCCAAGATAGGACTTGAGCCCACTGCATTCGTGTCAAGATCCTGCCTATTGAGGTGGCATTCCTGAATGGTGTTCCACTCCCTCTATTGGACATGGTCATTGCTGTGTGTGTGTTTTTGACTTGTCCTCATTTATTTTAATGTTATTACACTTAATATGACCTACCAACACATCCAAATCTTCACCCTTCGTAACAATTATGAGGCGTGACAATGCTGGTCTCTGGATTAATTCTGATCACCTGGGTTTTTTTTAACAGCACCTAAATCAAAGTGCATGGTGTTTTTGAATTTTGCCTTCCTCGTTCCTTGGCCCCAGTGCCAGTACAATGCGAACAGTACGTAGAGTGCGAGACACTTGGTACAAGTGTTTACGTGATCAGTTGCACAGTGCACCGCAGTCCTACCAGCCACATGAGAAGTGTGCAATGAGCCAATGGCGCCACAACGCAGGAGAAAGGGAAAGCATCCCGTGTGCTCTTTTCTGCAGATGGCCCATTGGGAAAACTGTGTCAGGCTGTTTGTGCAGTGTTGCATCGTGGCACATAAATTGCTGCATCATAAACTGTGCAAACAGCTACAATAACAGCATGCCTGGAACAAAGCTCTGTTTTTCCGGTGAGACCGTGCAATTCAGAGGTCAGCGAGAATGTGTGATTCGCACAATATGCATTGCTTGAAGAGGTTCTGCATGTACATGTTTACGAACTGCATGCTGTTGCAAGTGCACTGAGCGCCATGCCATTTGATGTTTTACAGTTTAGACACAATGGAGTGATAGTTGGCGAAGTGGTCACGGATTCGCAGTATACTATTTGGTCGGTGGCAATTAATCGCCAACAGATCTATATTCTTTGTGCAGTCCTGCCATTTTTGCACAGTCATACCAGAAAACTCGCACACACCATTTCTCTCCCTAAACCTAAATAGATAAAACTCTGCAGATTTTTTTTTTTTAATATCTACGTCCTACATCACTGCACGTACCGGCATCAAATTTGATTTATTGAATGTTTTCAGTGTCCTCTCTTACACTACCGTGACAATAATGCGAGGGCCATCCCATCTTCTGAACAATCTCTTCGAGCATCTGTACATTTTCTTTGATTTGTTGACTGCTGTGGAGACATTTTTGGCTTAAACATTTCCCTCACTGCACATCCTTGCACGTACATTAATGTTTCAGTCAGTTAGGCACAATTAAGGGTGGAATGCTGTGCATACCCACTACGCATAAGCAGATGGCACAGTACGCAAGCGCAATGGTAAGAAGGGATTCCTGGAAGCATGGTGCAACCCTTCAGGGATCGCGCGAATTTTAGCATTTACTCTGGCCCCTTGACAGCTATGAACGTGTAAGCGAAACCATGCACCATGGTTATGTTGCTACGCAACGGCCACATATGCCACATTTTTTACTGCTATCTGCATTGACCCGGATTAGGTGCAGCTACAGAGCAATCCCCATAGCTATCAAGCCTGATCAAGATCAAGGTGATCGCAATTTGGCTCATAATCCGCCTTTTGCATGTCTGTGTGGCGCCCTCTCATGGACACAGGCATGAAACAAGATGTACGGCATCGTGCTGAATCTGTCGTCTGCTACCGCAGTGTTTCTCTATAGCACAACATGGTCGGGAAGCAACACACACAGTGAGCGTCGTGCTTATTTTCAATTTGAAACGATGTACTCCCTTCTATGAGGCCTTGCCGGTTTTGTGAACTCCAACACCGAAAATTGCCTTCCCGCTAGAAAGCCATTGGGGTCTAGAAACATGAAAAAATGCCACCCGAACATGAAAGGCAAAGCAAACACTGCTCACTTCCCATATGGACATTCAGTTGAGGGATGGAAACTGGTTTGTTCGAGACGACGTGCGTAAAGTGGAGGTACGTCGCGTGAACGGATATGCACCTGCATCCGAGTGAGCCCGTGGGCCTGCCTCCCACAACACCATGAACAATACAGCTTCCCCTCTCAATATTGTGGCTAAGCTTGTGCTTGCATGCTGTAAAAGACAAAAATCTCTCTTGACTCTATGTTCTCGCTGCTTTCTTTTCAACTTCCCTCCCCCTTTTCCGTCTCTCCTCGCAAAATTAAGTCTTCTTGGCGCACTGTAAGTTCCACGGGCGTCTAGCTGTTCTCTTCAGTGCGCTGAAGTTGGCCCACGTGGAGTGCGGAGACGTGGCATGAAAGCACCAGAGATCAACATCTGCAGGACATAGCCCACGGGCCTGTGGTGCGACAGGCCCAGTAACTACTAAAGCCCCTCAAAAACAATTCTGCATGGCTGTGGCCAAGGTCACGCAGTCTCTTAAGCTGCTAAAGGACAAGGGGATACCTTTTGCTGACTCTTTGTATTTGTTATTTTTGTTCTTTTTGGCTTGTCCCTTTTGCGTTTTGTACTTCAAAAATGAACCAACCCTCTTGGTGCACTGAAAGTGAACGGATGTGTCCTCTCTTTAGCACCTCTCTTTAGCACCTCTGATGAATAAGCGTACCATAGAGGTAGCTATAGCTCAATCCGTGTAAGGTTTCTGACATTAGCGTTTGTTCAAGCCACGGAGCACCCTCATATCTGGCTACTGTCCCGAACAGATGTACAATGAGACCAGGACCAATGAAAACACCAAGCGAGAAGCTGCTGGACGAATTGATCACAGGAAGTTAATCGCGGTGTTCTCTTCAACAACCAACGACAAATGGTTCGGGGATGACGTGTACGTGAGTGATCTAATGTTTAATGAGTTGAACCCCACGTCAACTCACGGAATTACGTGAAGTGTTCGTACTCCATCGCTGAAAGGTGCTACTACCGTATTTACTCGCATAATGGTCGCACTCGCGTAATGATCGCACCCCTAAATTTTGTCGTCGAAATTCGATTTTCTTTTTTCCCCGTGTAATGATCGCACCCCAAACTTGCCGCAGCAATATGTCGTGTGCCAAGACTAGCTGACGATTATCATGTTTACCATCTGTCGAACGTTACGTAAATAACCCTTCAAGACTCACCAAGTGAACTGCACGCACCAATCAGATGCCTAATTTTTGCCCACCATTGGCGGAAACGTGCCGTATTAGGATAGCAGTAAAGACAAATGCCGTAGTTTTCTCCACGCCAACAGCTTCAAGAAGACAGGCATATCTAACTCGCTCGACAGAACAGAAGATAACCTTCTGTGGGACTGCGATGACACTGCCGGTTCCGACAGGGAATCGAGCGGCGACGACACTGATGCCAGTCACGCTTCAGACTCTAATGAAAGTTAGGGGGTCAGTGAATGAAAAAATTAAAGGGCAATATGCAATGCATGCAGTTCCTGCGTAATGTGTGCGTTTATTATAAAGGCAAGCCTTACTCTACATTTATTTTTGGTTATGTTCATGATAGCTATCGTAAGAATTCCCGTACACGACTTGTTTGCGTTCTCGGTGCTCAAAATATTATTTCGTGGAAAATTTACCCCGCGTAATGATCGCACCCCGAAATTTGCGTCAATTTTTTTGAAAAAAATGTGCGATCATTATGCGAGTAAATACGGTATGTTCATGCTGTCAAAGGAATACAACAGGCGACGTGCTGGACACCCTCTGCCTAGCTAGGCGAGTTTTCGTTATTGTACCGTACAGGTCGTTTTCCGGCTGCTGCACATATGCACTCGGACCATGCAAAAGGCAGATTGCACCAAACTCAATTGTGATTAGTCTTGGTTATGATGTAGCGGCCACTATGAACTGTGATAAGTAAACTGACCTGCATCGGCCGCCTTTCCCAGTAATAAAGCAGTGCACCGTGTAACACATTGATACCACATGCAAGGATGACACGTAACAGAACATCGGAAATATATGATTCATTACTATTATTCAGGCACTCACGCAGCCCGAGCAGCACCACAGAAAACTTCGGGAAGCTGACACGGCATCAATTGCAACACAGTGTTTGTATGTACTACTTTCACCTATAGCGCACTATTGTCAGGGTCTTCTAAAATTATGCTATTAACACATTTTGGCCACAAAAAAATTGTTTACTCAGTAATAAGCAGGCAAAATAATAAAGAATGCATACAATCTTTGCATGTCGATGGCGTGTAACACTGAGCCGCATGTCTGTGTTTTCTTCTGTTACGTCGAAAACATGACTGCTTTGGTACAATTTATGTCCCCTTTCATCGATGGAAGCCCTAAAATATCCTGCACTGTTAACTTGCTTGAAGCAAGCCCGTTTTATTGCATCTGTGACCATGACACGCACACACTTCCACATAATGATGGCGCAGCAGATGGAAAGATGAGAGTTCGCAACACGCGGGTGGAAATTGAGGTGGCTGCTCGTGGCGCTAGTGCACTGCTTTCTTATCACCTGTAGGTGTTGCATACAACTCTTCGGGACACATGGCATGAAAGTGCAAGAGGCACGCTGGCTTCACCTACATCCACTGGACCACCGCGTACACTCGAAATCACTCGTACCTTTGCCAGGAATGTCAAAGGAAACCTTTCCACAGAATGCTTGCTTGTTTAGCAGAAAGGGTCTCAATAAAAGCAAGTCAATATGCCCACAAACCTTCACCAATAGTGTGCCATTGTCACCTGTGGTAGCAGCCGCCAATCGTTGGTGTGTGCGCTTACCAACAGCTGAAACCGCAGCCAATGCCATTTACTGTTCTGATTCTGCTCATGGTTGAGTATGTATATGTTTAACACAATCACTGTTGGCACAATGACAAAATTTTAATTTGTCCATAGATGATTATTTTTTTTTTTCAGATATCTGATTACCAGGGCCATTTACAGCAGCAGAACTGGTAGCGACATCTCAAGGCTTTTTCTTGAACTACAATTCATTCAAATTTCTTTTCAGCTGCGTTGGCTTTCTCGTAAAAAGAAAATAATGAAAGTACTGCTAGTTAAAAGACTATGTTTTACACCAGCAGTTAACACAAACATGAAAGCCACTGCAATATTAGCTTTATGCATGTCTATTCACTCTGCATCACCAGATGCTGGCACCAGCATTGCCGACGTGTATGCATCTCCAGTAGTAAACCTCTTGTAGCCCATAATCAGTAAATGTAAAGAAGTCCTACAGACAAACTAGAATGTTTCGATCTTTCCCTGGAAAGAAAGTATAATTGGTTTTCCTGCAAGCCTTTAGAAGATAGCAATGACCAACGTGCCGGCCGGGCAATCAGCTTCGTAGAGACAATAGCTGTGGCTGCGGCTGTTCCATTATTTCGTTTCACAAACAAATTGCAGCTAATTTTTGTGCTGCTGTCACCAACAAAAGAAGTGAACACCTCGGCCGAAGTGGCAACCAACAGCCTTACCTGTTGGTAGATGGAGTCCATTAGTGCAGTTATCAACATCAACTGCTGTGCGCCGAATTACGTACATCACAATGTGTGCGTAACACTTGACACTTGCAACTATACCAGCTGTACACAAATGTTGCCGCAACGCATTCATTGACTGCAAGTGACACGGTGACTGATTTTAAGCAAACCGCGGCTTTGCTCCATGCTGCTCATGACATCACATATACCACAGCAAAATGGTGGTCACTGGCAACGGGCAGAGTTTGTAGCCACAGACCTCTAAGGCTCATTTTGAACCGAAATGTTCTTGTACAGTACATTTTTACCATGTGGATAGGCATAACAGACCCTCTATTTATCTTTCGCAGAAACCTGCAAATTGCTGAGTGACCATGTCATGGCCCCATTAAATAGTACAGCTCGCACCTGATGCCCGACTGTGGAAAGCACATATATTCCAAGTCATGTAACTAGATTCATTTTCATGCTGATTATACCTATGAAAACATTAAGACTGTACAACAGCACAGCTATACAAAGATGACAAATGCCAAGTCACTACAAAAGTGTCTCGTGTTGCATCATGTGTGAACTAACAATGCAATTTAACATTAAGCTATGTTGCTCCAAAAGCAACTACACAGCTAAAGCACTTGGTAAACCTATGAAGTGAGAGATGCATAAACTTACCCCCTGGTGAAGTTTCCACACACAGGAAAGGGAGGCAGAAGGAACAGGAATAGAAAAATGTAAGTACATAAAACAAAACACATGACATTTTATGCATGACCACAGAAAAATGAGAAAACACTATTCCTACCCTGCCCGCAAATAGTCATTGTCAGGTGCCATTTATATAAAAAAAGTAAAAGAAATTTTAGAAGTCATGTGTCATAAGTAAAACTGTCGCTTACAGTTCCTGGGGACTTCTTTAAATAGAAGTGAAGACCACCCAGAACATCTTGCTATGAGATTTTGATGTAAATATGTGACAAAATTTGGTGCCATGTCCCCTTTAAACTGCAGAAATCAAGAGATCATAATATATAGCAATCTGATCAAACATGCTGTTCACAGTTTAAAGGGACCATAACAACAAATGTTTTAGCTTGAAATAAACATTCAATATTACACAGTCTGTAAGAGTGAAAACGTGCAAAGTTGTCTACTTGTCTGTATGATTCCTATTGTAAAAAATTCTAGATCAGTAAAATTAATAACATTTAAGCATTAAGTTTACAAATTCAAAACTCAATGTTAGAATGTCTAAAACAACAAGCTCGTATTCCAGCCTCATGTGTAAAAGAAATGCATCATCTTAATGCTGTAAGTGTTCGTTTTTACAGTGGTGTCAAGCATAAGAAGTTAATATTAAGCAAGGGACCACATGCAATCTTCTGTTAGAAACACAATGCATTGGCCTAAATGCATGACCATACCAAAAGTTTATGTGCCAACATATTTTTTGCACATAAAGGTGACATTAGCAACAATGTACACATTTTAGAAATTTGCCTAGGATAAGTCTGTTAGCATGTATGAGCTGCACAAACTATAGCAAACAGTTAACACTGGATATTCAACTGGCCACTTTTTGGCTCAAGAAAGCTTGATAAAATTAGTACTAATTTGTAGTGAAGCTAGATTTGGAGATCGCTTAGTGAAGGCCTTTTGGAGTACAAGCCAACACTTATCGTTACGTTAGTTTATCAAATTGAAGCCATACCACTGTTGTCATCGTCATAGGTGTGTGCAAGGGATGGCAGGGCCGCCCTCCCCAATCACCTGCAGGTGGTTGCCAAATATGCCCCATAATTTTACATTGCATTGTGTTTGGCCCAAAATAGCCATAGTGAAAAAGGAGTAAAGGGGGGGCACTGCCCCCTCCCCTTCCCCCCCTGCTTGCAAAGTATGAAACGGCTATGTGGTGTGAAAATGCCCCAGACTGTAAATAGAAGGTCACATGCTCTTCCCTTTGAGGGAGCTGTGCTTTGATAGGGAGGAAAAGTCACACCCATGCAGGGCCTTTGCAACAAACACTACTTGGGACATCAGTGCATACCTGCTGATCTAGGGACCTCAAAAATAACGAGATCCGCAAATCTTGACTGATGATTTATTCATGGGGCTTTAAGTCCCAAAACCATGATATGATTATGAGAGACACCGTAGAGGAGTACCCTGGAAATTTTGACCACCTGGTGTTGTTCTGCGTGCAATGACACTGTGCAGTACACGGGCCTCATATTTCACCTTGGTCGAAATGCAGCCACCATGGCCAGGATTCAAACCCACGACATTCAGATCAGAAGCCAAGTGCTGTAGCCACTTGAGCACAATGGCGGGGCAGATTTGTGAAGTGACAGCGAAGAGGGGAACACGAAGGGGGGACGCGGCAAGAAAAAAAAATCTGGTTAATCCCTCTGTCATAGGAATTGGTATAACATGAAAGTGAAACCAGTCTTTGCGAAGCCGTGAATGCATAGGCGACAGTCTGGTGAATCGAGGGGCGGGAGATGGGTTGGGTACTCTGGACATGTGAACCCACTGCAGGTAGACAACAGCGGCACCTCAACAGTTATACACAAGTGAAAGTCCTCAAACGGCTCACATTTCTCCAGAGGCGTTGCATTGCACATGCCAGAGCCCTGCGAAAACCTGCCATGAACCAGAAGCGTCCGCAAATGGTGAAAACTTGCAAGCAAAACCAAATGAGTGGTCAAGGGACAGTTTTGTGAACACACACACAGTCCACTTCAGTGAAAGGAACACCATTTTGCTTGTCAACGGCAGTCTTTGCATTCCTGGAGCAAAGTGCGTGGAAACACAAATGACCACACAAGACAAAGTTGGTAGCAGCCATGGATCAAGCAACGCGCTGACTGGACGCTGCCATGTCACTAACCGCCGCTGTTAGATGCTGAAGCCATGGAAGCACTAACTGCCGGTGTGCATTAGCACACAGATTTGTTTCGCTCAATCGTTCCTAGATGGAGGTACCAGCACTGTGAACTAAGAGGGCAATGAAAGGAAGGCGATATTAATTGAAGAGTAATTTTGCTTGCTTGCTAAACACCTTTGCTTTAATTCGACATCAGTTAGATGCAAACATAAAGCAGTGTAGTGAACATATAAGGCTAGTCTTTCCCTATATCTCCGTTGTGTCAGTGGTGCGATCGTTAGCGCTTCCAGTTCCTTTAGTCGCATCCCGGATGACTGTGGGGTCGAGTCCGAGCAGGTACTATTCATTCAATGTAAACGTGAGTTCATTTTTTCAAACGCCCACTTCCGTAACGGAAGCATGTCCGTGATTTCTTGGTGGACCCCGGCATAAAACACTTCCATGTTAAAAAAAAAGAACTTGCACACATTTTTATTTCTTGCTTCTCAGGGCCACAGTAACGAATACACAGCCATCGATGACTGCCAGTAAAACATTAAGGCGTCAGCGATCACACCAGTACCACTAATTGCGGAGCACGTGCAGCTAAGCGAGTGCACGGGGCAAAATGTGCTATAACCCATGAAAGCTACTATACACAGGTACAGCTCAAGAAAAAAAAAAAGCCTCGTCTCGCCGTGAAAGGCCTCCCCTCCAAGCCAACCGTGTAGCTCTGTCAACGTAACGTGATGTCCCGGCAAACTGCCGCCATACCGCGCTTCGATTTCTACCTTGAGCGCGGCAGGAAGGCGGTCTACCGCTAACGGTACAGAGCTGCACCATTGGCTGGAATGGGGGTCCTCTGACGGGGAGACGCCGTTTTTTTTCCTGACCTGTACCCGAGTATAGTCGCCCTGTCCCAATCTTAGCATACTTCACCGCATAACACCGTTGTATGGCGATGAAGCTAACTTTGCGTGCGCTGCAGTGCGATATCTTATCGAGAGTTTCTCATCCGGAAAAAGAAAACATCCCGAACCGTAGACACCAAAAGCCACAAACAAATGCTGTAGACTTCCTCCCCCACCCCCCCACCCCTTTCTTTCGCATCTGTGGGAAGAAGGGCAGGCCCCGCAGCAATTTGTTGGGGTTCCCCCAAGGCCAGAAAAAAAAATTTTTTTTAGAACCGCTGTCTTTTATTATTTTCTTTTCACGGTGGTTTTTGGGCAGTTTGTTGGGAGATGTATGGCCACGCCTCGTCCTTACAATAAGAAGTGAGTGGTCCGAAATCGGAAGAGTTATTAGGCATGCGTCACATACCATGGTTCAATTCAAAGCTTGCAATGGCGCAATTACAGATCCACCGAGAAGTAAAACTGAAAGAGGCGCAGGGCTTGTCACACGAATATTGTGTGCAATTCCTCGGCTCTTGCACAAGGGCGAACGTAATTAAGCTGCATGTGAGCTCTAGCCAAGGCCACAGAAGGAGTCCTTGCAGGACAGTTGTATCTCTTTCTTCCAGATCCTCCAATAACTAACCAACTCGAAAAATCACTCTTGTAAAAATGTTGCCTCTGGGGCCTTGCAAGTTCCAGCGAGTAACCAAAATGTGCAATGAGACTTGGTAAGAGGCCCTCTCACGAGATTGAACATTCAGATATAGCAATCTAGCTAAAGATGCCAGTTTTGCAAGTTTATGGTTTTGATGCCTAGATTATGTTATGTTCTAGAACTATTGTCCATTGGTCCAAACGAGGGAACAAACTTAGCCTGGCTGGCCAGATGAGAACATTTGACAAGTATCAGAAACATGGAGGCCACAATCTAAGTCTTCCAAGTAAGGCCATATTTTTTCCCCAGCTCGCCCTGCCACGGTGGTCTAGTGGTTATGGCACACGGCTGCTGATTCGAAGATCGCGGGATCGAATCGCAACCGCGGCGGCTGCATTTCGATGGAGGCAAAATGTTGAGGCCCGTGTGCTGTGCGATGTCAGTGCACGTCAAAGAACCCCAGGTGGTCGAAATTTCCGGAGACCTCCACTACGGTGTCTCCCATAATCAGAACTGGTTTTGGGACGTGAAACCCCACAAATCAATCAATCAATCATCAATTAATTTCCCCATCTCATGAGATCATACACTCATACCGACGCCAACATCGGCAGCAACTGGGGCCGGAGTTATGAGCAATAATTTGAAGTTAGATACTTAACCTAGTAAGCAATGGTTGCTCATTTTGCTTCCAGAAAAAACAAATCTGATAACAGAGTTCTTGCTCCGGCACATTACTGTATTTATTTATTTATTTATTTATTTATTTATTTATTTATTTATCTTGTTTAGTTGCTGCCCCAAGTGTTCCCTAACACAGAGAACCAAAATTTGTCTCTGGAGCGCAACAAGGCAGCCTGAAAAACACAGCGACAGCCACGTCAATGGCACAACAAGGTTGCCAGCAAACGCTCTTGGCGAGACGAATGCCGGCTAGGCTATGGCTAGGCAGGCCTGTCAGCGACTGTCCACAACCAAAGGGCGTCACACAAGAGCACTTACATGCTAATCCGACGAAAGGGCGCGCCAGTCCTCAGCAGATGGCAGTGGGAGGAAAACCGACGTGACGAGCGTGAAGTTCAGGGCCCCAGGTTGGTGTGAAGGATGCCCCAGCAGCGGTCGGTCGGTCACCAACGCACATATAGAGTAGGACAGAGAGAGAGAGAGAAAAAAAAAGAAGGGGAGGGGGGGTAGAGGCAGACAAATCAGCACAGACCTTCCACTATTTTGTCAACAAGCAAATCTGAACAAACCGCGAATGGGCTTGCGTGACATGCAAAAATGCCTCGTGCAGCATATTTTCTGGTCCGTTTCAAGACTGTACCGGCGAATTACTTGCGGAGTAAATGCCAGCCAGCATTTTCATATGTGAAGTCACCTTAGGGGCTCCTATTAGACATACTGAATGCCCTTATTAGAATGCCCTAGAATGCCCTTTACACTTCCGTAACTGTGATGCTCAACAAACGTAGCCCCCCCCCCCCCAAAAGAGACTTCTGGGTTTATATCTACATTCCGTATTGATGGAGAAATGTGTTGCTCCAAGTACAGTGCGCACGTACTGGCCATTCACCACATATAGTGCGTGAGTGGCTTGCCATTTGAAACGCGACAATCAATCAAGAGAGTCTTGTTAATGGTTACTTAGCCTACGCAACGGATCAGGCTTCTTCAACGGTGTGGTACCGGCGATACATCCAAAGGGACACACGGCACCTTGACATCACCACCACTGTAACAACTTGCGACGGTACTGAATTCTTCGCCAAAGCTTAAAAATAATTTCTGTAGTTTTACGTCTTAAAACCCCGATACGGTTATAAGAGACGCCGTAGTGGAGGGAGGGCCCTAGAAATTTAAACCACCTGGGGTTCTTTAAAGCGCACTGACATCTAGCATTACGCCTTCATCGAGAAGCGGCCGGGATTCGATTCCGTGGCTTGGCTCTGACCAAATACAACACGTAAGGAATCAGTTTGCCAGCCACAACAGTTTGCCAAATACTGCCCCATGCACGATATTTTTTAAAATTATTATTACAATAGGACACATCGCATTGAAAGCGCTGGCCCGGCCCACATAAATGCTACTTTGCTTTCAGTAGGGCTCTTTCAGCGGTAGAAAAGACAAATAAAATTCGCTTGATCGTCCCGGAGCATTTCATTACGATATATATATATATATATATATATATATATATATATATATATATATATATATATATATCTGTGGTGAGGCGGCAGCAGCAACGACCGTCCGTGCGTAGTACAAGCTGTCCAGTGGTGACAAACCCGACAGCACGCGTTCATGACAGTGCCAGGGCGTTTGCGCCGTGAGAGCTTAGAAAAACCGCGACCGCCGCGGCCGTTCCGGGGTGCTTTCCGTCGGTGGTGGCCGCGCGGCCGAGGACAGGAGAGGCTGACCCAGAGCCGAGACAAGCCTGGGAACAGCGCGGGGTCTGGCGCGGGCCGCCCAGCTCAGGCCCGGAGTCACGCTTGGGCCATTTACATAGCTTATTTGATCTGCATGTTCAAACACGGCTCCCGCGCGAGCCTCGGCCGCCCGAAAACAGCAAAGAAACGCGAGCCGTGTCATCCTGCCGAGACAACAAAACATGCCGGGGAGATGCGCGACGGCCGACCCGCATCGCGGCTTGACACACACGCAGGGAGGATTCCCCCCGCCGCTGGCAGCGGTTTTTCCACCGCGGCTGACAGCGCTCCTCCGCGCGGGGCTGCCGCCTTCTTCCGACAACCGAAAACACCGCGGCGTGCGTTGTCACGACTGGCGTGACGCGGTTCATTTAGAGGAACAAGAGGCGCCTGCTCCTGCCCGACGGTTTAAGACTCGCCGTCTTTTGAGAGCTCGGCCCAGCTGCGCACAGTCGGCGCGTGAGCGGCGGAGAGACGCGCACGCCTGCTCTGGCAGCACTATTTCCAGCAACGGGATACTCCGCCGTCGCATTGTTCCTGAAACGAGTGCTAAGAGGAAGAGGGGCACCGGACCAAACTTCTCTTTCCCCGCGGCGATGACACAATTTTCAGGCGTGGCGAGGGAG
Source organism: Hyalomma asiaticum (assembly GCA_013339685.2). NCBI lineage: Eukaryota > Metazoa > Arthropoda > Arachnida > Ixodida > Ixodidae > Hyalomma > Hyalomma asiaticum. Next base: position 281,080,292 of record CM023481.1, read on the forward strand.
TGCTTTTCTGCTCAAACCGGCCAGGCCAGCGGACTACGCCGTTTCTGGCCAGTTGACACAACTCCACACGCTCGCAAATCGTACTCTCGGCAATCCTGCGTGTAACACACCACATCGGCAATGGCTTGTCCAGAGATTTTTTTCGGCGGCGCGCCTATGCCCGAGGCCTGGTGATCACGATACACTGTCGGGCTTGCACTTTGACGCGGATGCTTGCGTTTAGTCACGAATGTCGCATGACCGACCGCAGCAGAGGCTAATAATAATTGCTGGGTGTTTCATGCGCCGAAACCACGATATAATTACAGGCACGCCGTAGTGGAGGACTCCGGAAATTTCAACCACCTGGAGTTTTGAGGTGCACTGAAAATGCGCAGTACACGGGCCTCTTCCATTTTCGCCTCAATCGACTCCATAGCCACTAGAACACCGCGGCGGACGACCGCAGCAGAGGAAACAAAGGGACATATATTCACTCACCCACTTTCATTTTAAACCTCACCACACGAGCCGTTTACTTCAACATAAATGAAAAGCACCAAGAAACTTGGGCGTATGCATTTAAAAGAGAACAAAAAAGAAGAAAGTAATGTACGATAAGTTATTGTAGCTAAAGGTTACTTCTGCTTGGCGCGACCCTGCCTGGCCAGAAGCGAACACAAATGCGTTTAGCACACAAATGACAAACGTAATATGGGCACGTGGCTGCGAATGAACCCGCGGTTTCCAAAATGTCCGCAGTGAAATCTTAACGCCGCTCGGAACAACGTTGCCTTATCAATTTGCCAAGGTATGAGCACGCCCTAAACGCATGCCACGCAACCACAAAGTTTACGTACAAGCCAATGGAACCCATCTAAAGCTGATTCAACGACGGCATACCAGGAGACGTCATTAGTTTATTGCGAGAATCCGCTAAAATGTTGATTCCAGCTGCTTTCACTGCAGTCGCGGCCACGCAGGTCGGATGGGCAACGACACAGTGCGAATGTAGCGACTCAATAACAACTGCGTATCGAGAGTAAAATGAGTTATTACAAGTCCAGCGGCGTTGGGCACGCTGTTTTCCTTTCCTTAGAGGGAAAAAAAAAAAAAAAAAAGGCGGCTCGGGCACAAGCACGAATCGCTGGAGTCCTGATGCCCCGCAAAAGAATCGAACTTCGTTGCTATGCGAGCAGAACATAACATCACTACCTTCTGTAGTCTAAAACGTTTATTCGCTCGTTGTCAACGGTAGCGACAACGTTCAAACATACGGTGGCGAAGTGCCTCCGCGACGGTCACATCAAAGAGAGAGAGAGAGAGAGAAAAAAAAAAGAATGATAAGGGGAAGCCACGTCCCAATGAGCCTCGGGACGAAGTGGAGAGGAATCGGGGAGACACCGCACTCATGTCAGGGCTCCGGAGGGTGAAACAAAGCGAGAACGATCCGGAAAGGGACATCGACGCCTGCGCCAATGATGCAACCAAGTGCGCGGACCCTCCGTGTTCACATCACGAAGCAAAGGGCGCACGACGGGAAGCAGCAGGAAAAGCGGGAAAAGTGTAATTTCATACCTTGTCACTTTCGCCGACCCCCCGCACGCGGTGAAGCGAGAAAGGAAAACGGACAAAAACGGCTACATCACGATAGTGTCAGACCGAACTGACAAGAGTCCTTTACCTCCTGCTTTATTTTATTTTTCCTTTTGCCCTTACAAGGCATAAAAAAGAGGAAGGCACCTCCCCCCGTCCCCCCCCCCCCCCGTCCCCCTATCCCATTTTTTTTTTCTCAAAGAGAAAGACTGCAGCCCCCTAGAAAATTTTGACTCATTTGACAAAGGTCAGAGTCATCCTCACCGAAAGTATAGCCAGTAATGTTACCTCCAAAGTCAGCTCCAAGGACAAAATGTTACGGCGCATGTCCGTATTTATAGCGAACAAATTACATGGTCAAGTGCGGGTCAAAAACCGAAAGCATGACAAAAGTATTGGTGAAACGCACAGTACACTATCGGACACGCTATCGCATTATTGTGCAAGCTACGCAGTTCGGCGATATTCGTAGCCATGATAACCACTTGGTTAATCACGTCGACACTTATTTCGGTGCATGAGACCGTTTGCATCGCGAAGTCAGGCGTTTTGCTAAATATGAGACCTATGCGTGAGTACACGACAGCCCTATAATTGCGGCGCTCCGCTAAATGCTACCTCCAGTGCAAACGAATCGTGATTGAAGCGAGACAACCGCGCAGGTAACAACACGCTACAAATAAAACAACCGAGCGGCGAAAACGCCACGATCACGTGGAACCAATAGTAATATATTACATAATTTTAAAAACAAAACGGAACACCCAACTGCCAACCCCCCGCAGGGGCGTGATCGTCTTGGGAGGGACACGCCAACGGAGAGCCATGTCACCAAAAGAACTCAAGGGTGAAAAGAGGGGAAGACCCAATTCGCATACTGCCGGTTCGGGCACGGGTGCTAGCCCGGCGCGAGGAACCGGGGCTACCAGGCGCGCGCACGGAGCCGGACAAGGGGAGGGGGGGACCGGAGAAGAGCGCCGCAATCAGGCTCGCAGGCCGGCTGAGCATTAATGAAGCCGGGAGGAGCAGCCGTGATGGACGGCCGCTAAGGGCAGGCGCGTGTTTGCCCACGGACGTGTGTGTGCCAGCGCATGCAGATGCGCCCCCCTCACGGCCCGCAAATTAAGCGGCCGAACAAAGGGCCCAAGCGCATTCGCCGCTGGCCTGGCTGCCCTCCTACATATGGATGCGCTGATTAAGACACCGCGGCCGAAGCTCCCGCGAGCCCTCCTCCCCTCTCAAGATAAACACACAGCCCAGAAGTAGACTGGCCCGCCGGACGTTCGATAGCCATGTCCACCAGAACTCGCGGCACGGCCGCTAGTCTTCAGGCGTGAGCGCCCCGCTACGCACTTTGACAATTTTTACTTTTTTTTTTCTTTCTTCTTCCCCCCTGTACGAAGTTCCAGTGCCTTTCCGTCAAGAAGAACCAGCCAGCCTAAAGTGCCATTCGAGCGACGCATGGAGTCTCCGATAACGCAGGACGGGGACGGGCACTTTTCTGTTCGCCGCGGCTCTATTCAGCTGTCACAAGTCACGCAAAGCGGGTACCACTGCACACAAAGCGCGAACCAAAGTACGCTATAGAACGCTATACCACAGTCATGAGCGATATTCATGAAATACGTCCGAGGCCGAAACAAAAACCGCACGCTACCTCAAACACCGCTCACTACGACGACTCCGGAACAGCTACGGGGATGGATAAAAGCGGAGCTCTGGGGCTGGCAGTAAGTACACAGTGGACACTATATATTTTTAATATATACTATAGTGGCTCGACTAATTCCTGGTTAATGCAGCAACTGCAGCGTCTGGTGCAGGCCTTCGTTAATTATTCTCCATAAGGCGAGCGGCAAACGAAATACAACTAAGGGTGATTTTATAAGGGTGGCTTCGCCTACGCTTGCCCAAAGCAACCCTATTCTCGCCAACGTCGCACGCTCGTGCTGATCTCGGTGCACCTTCGTCGCTCTCGTTATGGTTTTGTTGGAGTCAACCACAAGCGCTTACACGTACACGTTATTAATAGGTGCACAGAAATTACCTTCTCGTTCTCGCACATAAAAGCTCCGTTCTTCAGATTCGAAACCGGCACGTATAGGTGCTCGCTCGCGTGTTCGAAGGAACTGCTGCTGTTCAGTGTTGCCAAATATCTGCAAATCTCGCACGCCTAGGGCTTTCAGCCTTTACATGATACCACGAGCAGAGAATCACATTTAAACCTTCGTATGTTTTCAATTGGGCGTTTCTTACGAGCACGCACAAACCCGACAGTGCAACAGAACACACGCGTTAAATTTTTTTAGAAAATCAGGGGTGTCTTCTGCTCTCGCAAACACCAAAGACCAGCCTAGCTGTCGGGCCTTAGCAAAACATTGCGAAGTCATGCGAAGAGGAAGCGATTTTTCAGCAAAGCCACACCTAACTTTTCTTGCACTCTATAAGCCACATAGACGCAAAGAAACCATTGACACGTCATTTTCCATGCAAAATCAAGCATTTATTTCGTCCGTGCACCAGGGTAATCATCACCTTCGCTCATGCCACTATCTTCATCTCTTTCTATCTCTCTTCTTCCTCTTCTAGGCTCACCCTCACTCTTTATCTCTCTCAGTTTCTCTTTCTCTGACTCATGGCAAGTTGTGTTACAATGGTCGGTACAGCGCAGTCATACGGCTCCCATAAATGCACCTTCTGCAAGCGTAGGTGTGCGGCCTAGTGGTTATGATGCTCGCCTTCGGACCGTGACTATCCGGGTTCAAACCCCGTCTCGCCAAGACATTTCATTTTGTTTCTATCCCTTCCTCTCGTTCTCTTTCTATGTGCACTTCTCATTTCAATCTCTTCACTTCGTTCCCCTCTCCCATCTGCGCCGAGTTTTCGCAAACGCCGGCCACGGCTCGAACTCAAGCTAGAACATCACCACTGTTAAAAAATGCAAAAGTGAATAGTGACAAGCTGGTAAACGTGCACAATTACTTGAGCCAGCAGCCATTTCGAGCGATGATATATGTCGTTATAATGAGCCCATGCCATTTTCTTTATCACTTCCTTCAGCACGACAAGGCTTTACTATATGCCGAATGCATGAAGCCATTTCCATGTACGGCAAACACTACAAAACTGTACTGCACTCCACACCCACGCCCCTTTCCGATTTCCACCTGACCATTCTGCAAGAAGGAAACACCGCGCACATTAAGCTCGTTGTTCTATTTGACCCTGAAACGAACTACTTCTGCGTGTTTCGTGCTGCTGAATGTGAAGCGAGAAAAATATGCGTTCAGATATGTCCGCGCGATTGCAAGTCATCTGCCTTTTAAGATAACACACACTCTTATTCATCGCTACTCACCGACTTAACGTTCGGGTTCAATCCGTAGGAGCCGGCCACGAGTTTCACGATCTCTGCGCTTCCAAACTTGGCAGCCCAGTGTAGTGCAGTCTGAAAGAAAAAAATAAAAAGAATAAAATGAAACAATAAAGAAGTTGGGTGGGTAGGAAAAGGGGGGTGGGGGGGTTCATGCTGAGAAGCACAAATTCATAGCATCATAGGATATAGGCGAAATTAAGTGCGCTTCCCCACACACCGTATTAATCGCCGTTCGGAAATGAACAAGGGGCATAACTTCGCTGCATGAGGGACACCTTCGGTTCAATGGCGCTATGAGGGAGATGTCGGCTACCTTATGAAAAGCGACCTAAATTTTGCGAAAAATCTCTCATTAACAAGCTGTCGAATTCTTTTATAGTAGGTACAATATCTTACGCTCCAGCTGGCGCGTGCTTAGTAAGCCCCAACTGGAAGAAAAAAATATTACCGTGATGCTCATACAGGCACATATGCGCATGCCGTACGCACTAGGCCACGGAATTTAACAGAAATCATTAAATTTTGTAGTAGTGACAAATCACAAAATTAAAGGGGCACTTAAGTGAAACACTAAAGCGGTTTAGGCTAATATATTATAGTTCGGGAACGCTAATGTCACTATTCGATATTAGAAGAGAAAATCAAGGTCAAAGCTCCCTCTTTGAATTTCGCGCCGAAGGCATCCAGGAGATGACGTCGGGAAACCTATTCCCGTTCTCCGTACATTCTGGCGAGTGGCTCAGCCAAACTGCATGAAACACGTCATGTTAAGTCTCTAGGTTACTTATAAAGCAATGTATATCTCTTACGCTTAAAAATAATTACGTAGGGCTTAGTAGACGCCATAAAAAAAGATTATGACGTCACGCATATTAGTGCGGAAACCTCCGAGAAGGCGCCACCACTTCTACTTTCTTGGGCATTTTCCAGCCGACCAAGCGTCTTCCCCGCGCGACAGGGGTGCCTTTGGTAATGTGAAAAGGTTGTTTCCTATAATGAGCAAAGTCGTTTCTTTACTTTAGTGTCCCTTTAATGAGCTGAAAAACGTACTAACAAACATATTCAATGTTTTCCGACAAGTATATACTAGAAATTATCCCGGGGTTTCACGCCTCAAAACCACTATATGAATACGAGGCAAGCGTAGTAGAGGCCTTGCAGTTCTTAGATGGGACTGTCTACCGCTCCGAACATTTTTTTTTTTTTTTTCGGTTGTGGCGAAAATGCGAAGATCGTTGCTCACACTGACGGAAACGAGCGTGCCTGCATCCCGTAGAAAAGTAATATTTTTTTTTTAACAATTGGCACTGAAAGGCGCGAAAAAAGGATCGGTGGCGTCATTCTCGGTGATGTGTGTCAATCTCCAGGTGTAACAAAAAACCAAGAAATACCGACGCGGGTTCAATTGTCCGGCGTAAGAGCAAAAATTTATTACTTATACAATTGTATATGACGCACACCCGGCAGCGTTCTTTCACGACGGAGAATTACTTTCATATTAAAAATAGTACTGCGAGAACGCAGTAACCACGTGTTGAAGGCCTCCCTACACGTACAGGACGGGCGACAACGAAGATCGAAAAATTCCATTCTAATAAAATATTTCTGCCGACTTCCCAGCGAAAGCGAAACCACTGCAAGCTTCCATACTTCGGATGGTGTGCTTTCTATTGTGATAAAAAAAAAAAAGAAACAGGAAATCGATGGCGGACGGTAGACAGTCCCTTTAATTAACGCACTCTTATATGTATACACAGGCGCTTGTGCAATTCGCCCTCAATGAAGTGCAGCTACCATAGCCGGGAATCGATCCCGCGTCTTGGAGCTTTCAACGCGGCACACTACATTAGCCGCTAAACCACGGCGGTTATGCCGCATATAAGACTCTGGAAAGTCAGCACTGCTATAGCGCTCAGAAAAGCGAGTGGGAACTATATGCTGCTAAAAAAACACTGATCTTAGTAAAACTTCCAATATATGTTCTATTTGGCATATGTGCCAAATTATAAGACTGCGAGTCATTTCGATTTTGTGGAAATGACATTTAAAGGTTACAAAGTAGCGAATACGCTCCCCAATTATGCTTTTGAATGCGGGTCACTATGTAATTTAACCTCTGTTAGAGAAAAATAAAAAATAAAGAAAACAATCTTTTATGGGGTCTAACGTTAACTTTATAAACTCAGGAACGCAAGTAAAGGAAATATCTTACAAGCGCACTATACACATGAAACAAAAATACAGAAAAACTTACAACAAGCATGACTACGTAGGAGTATCAAAGACTGTATTTCACCCAGTGTGTCGTCGTATCCTATATCGCTACCTCCCCGAGCAGGCGGCCAAAAGCAAACGGCGATCCATGAGCACTGAAACCGTCTACGCAATCACCGCTGTGAAGTTTCGAAACGCTGGCACAGCTCGACGCACCGTCGGATGACATCGCCAGTCTTTCATATATATTGTATTTAAATTACGGCATGGCAGGTTGTGACGCCATCGTAGGCGTTGCACGAAACAGCTGCCCGTTTTGGTTACGGTTTCAACAAATCATTTCCATGGTTAAAATTACTGATGACCTATTTTCTACGGAGATTGAACCACCCTATACTGCGATATCGCACTAATATCAGAAAACGCTTCTTAAAGTGTCTGGCTCCCTTATAACGCAATCATTCATTTTAGTGAGGGGGGGGGGGGGGGGGGGATGTGTGTACGTTCTTACAGACGCGGTCAAAATAGATGACATGTCACGCGAGCTGGTGCACGAACCTCAAGGCCGCCTCGCCGCTTGCGTTTTATTTTCACGCACTTTCTGGCTCACCAAGCGTCTTCTCGGGGCAAGAGAACTGTCAATGGCATTGTTTAACGGCATGTTACCAATAGCAAGTGAAATTGCTCGTCTTTGTGCCCCTTTAAACAATGCATATATTAAAGATATAGCTATACAGCTTGAGTGGGGAGCCCAACAGATCATAAATGCAAATGAAGCAGTAATGCAATTGCAAAATTAAGGTCAACCAGCCTTCAAGGCGTGTCTGGGTACCCGGAATCCCAATACCTTCCAAAAATGCTGACCTTCAACACCATGTGTATAACGCTATGGTATAGGTGTGTGTGTGTGTGTGTGTGTGTGTGTGTGTGTGTGTGTGTGTGTGTGTGTGTGTGTGTGTGTGTGTGTGTGTGTGTGTGTGTGTGTACAGGGTGTCTTTTTTTTTAGTTGCAACACATTTTTAAAATTAGGAAAACATAGATCGCGGGAATGTCTTGTGTACCATTCGAGTATACGAATTGGCGGCCTCTAGACACAGGATAATTTTCGCACTTGCATGCATAATTAGAGAACTTACGCTAATTAACTTCCTAATTATCAGTAATTGGTGGCTACACCAAATGAGTACTTTGGAGCCCGTCCTCGACACTACCTATCCCAATGATCAAATTTTGAATAGCGGAGTGCATGTCCGAGCTACGCGAACAATTAGTTCGCCGTGGCAGGCTCCTTGATATCGAAACTGAACCCCAGGTGGTCGAAATTTCCGGAGCCCTCCACTACGGCGTCTCTCATAATCAGAACTAGTTTTGGGACGTTAAACCCCACAAATCAATCAATTGATATCGAAACTGGACGGAAAAAGAGCGTCTGTGACGTCGATGTCACCGCCCCCTACGGCTTTCGTCACTCGCCACTCGCCCTTAGTCACCGCCGCTCCGGCCGCTTCGGCCGCGCAAGCAGCTTGCGTTATCTCCTTGTTATCTGCGGCGTCGGGCGCAGCGGGAGAGTGACGAAAGCCGTGGGGGCGGTGACATCGACGCCACAGACGCTCTTTTTCCGTCCAATTTCGCTATCAAGGAGCCTGCCACGGGGAACTAATTGTTCGCGTAGCTCGGACATGCACTCCGCTATTCAAAATTTGATCATTGGGATAGGTAGTGTCGAGGACGGGCTCCAAAGTACTCATTTGCTGTAGCCACCAATTATTGATAATTAAAAAGTTAATTAGCGTAATTTCGCTAATTATACGCACAAGTGCGGAAATTGTTCTGTATCTAGAGGCCGCCAATGCGTATACTCGAATGGTACACAAGACATTCCCGCGATTTATGTTTTTCTACTTTAAAAAATGTGTTGCAACTAAAAAAAAACACCCTATATATATATATATATATATATATATATATATATATATATATATATATATATATATATATATATATATGCGGTTAACGCTTAACGTGCGATGCGCTGCAATATGCAACATGAAAGGTCTCGTATTTCCGCACAAACTGGATCTTTCACACTGAGCAGCAACGTCCTACTCGACTCCCGTATACGACGCTCTGAATGCGATGACACCAAGGAGGAAAATAACAGTAAACACACACACACACACACACACACACACACACACACACACACACACACACACACACACACACACACACACACACACGTTGGAATCCGCGTGAAACGATTATACAAATGTTATTACACTAAATGCACATCGTAATATATCTGTCGGCATTGCCATTTATGCAACGCGCAATAGCGCATTGCAGTGTTTACACGCTGGACCGCTCCCCACTCGTTTGTGATGGCCTGTTGACGTATACGGCGCACACACCGCTTCGCTAAATGGTGACGCCACGAACACGAAAGTTATGCTTGCAGAGGAAAGTATCGCGAGGACACACGTGTACCAAGTATAGGTACTTAGAAGTGTGTGTGTATATATATATATATATATATATATATATATATATATATATATATATATATATATATATATATATATATATATATATTCACCGCACTCCCGTGTGCATTGGAACTATAACTAACCTAAGGCACTTCAGAAAATAATGCTCCTGTTCTAACTGAGGTAATGAAGGTGCGGTTTCGAAAAGCCGGATTCCCGAGTGATGGGACAAGCGAGCACAGAAACCCGACATGAAAACAGCATGGTCCACAGCGTTTCATAGACATACGTGGCAACCCTCAAGAGATTCACACTCGTGCACTCGCGATAAGATGAGGGAGGGAAGGGCGGGGTGTGACAAGAGAAAATTCGAGTATATGTTTATTGTTTTCAAGGGATGCATTTGCATTATAGGCACCTCTGAATGATTGACTGCCAGTAAAGTCGGCATTCGTAATTATATCGCAGATGCGCGCGCGTATGATGATGATGACACAAATTTTTGTTAGCTGGTTCCCGTGAAAGCCAATTGCACATTCACGCACTTGATGCGCACGCTTCACTGCACAACATCGCGCTGTACTGCGGCAAAGCAAAAATGTGGTTTTATAAGGAATGATTTCTGGGGTTTAACATCTCAAAACCACGCTATGTTTACAAGAGACGCCGCAGTGAGTGGGGGACTCCGGAAATTTCGACCACCTGGGGTTGTTTAACGTGCACTGACATCGCACAGTACACGGGCCCGAACATTTTCTCCTCCATCGAAATGCAGCCGCAGCGGCCAGGACGTGGTTTTACAACAAATTTCAACCTTTCTTTGGCGACTAAGACGATCGAAAAAGACAAAAATAAAATGACTTGCGTAAATTCGGAACGCGGGCCGAAATTCGTACGTTTTACGGATAATTCGGGAAGAGTTGGCAGGCATCGAAATTTTCAATGGTCATTGCTCGTCTGGTAAAGTCGAAACACACAAGGTGTTTTCCCCGCGCATAAACACCGTGCGTGCCGTGCTCGCCATGTCAACGTCGTGTGCAACGCCCACACGACGCGAGCAGCAGCGCGGCGCAGTGCGATACGGCGCTGTACGGTCTAGGTCACGAGCGAACACGATGAGCACATGTACAGCAGGATAGAGGGCCGCAGGAATAACTGCAACCCACTTGCTGCATGTACAAAAATGTGTCCACTGACAGGCCGGAGGCGAAGGCGCTCATCGGCATATTGCCTACATTTCGCATTACTGCTTCAAACAGCGGTTCCTGACCACATAAAAGCTTGGCTCGCAGAATTGACCGGCTCTGCGCTCGCGTTTCAACAGTTCAAATCCAAGCGCTAGCCATGCGAAGCTTTATCAAGTACAGGCGTTGCATTAAGTGTCAGGTAAACTTAAACGTAGAGTGAAGCCAGAGTCATTCGTTAGTTTTTAAAGGAGTGTGAACAGAAAAAAAAAAACACAAAGCTACAAGGAAATCCGTATGGATTTCCTTGTAGCCCCTGCCGCGCTTGCCTTGTCTAGGGATCCACTCTGTTACCCTTAATGCCCAATGGGTGTCTTGCCTTCGCATTAACCATTTACCCAAGTCTAACATTTGGGACTTGCATTGCACGGCACACTCTGCACGACGGTACCTTCGAAACAAAACGGCGTCCAATACTTTTGTTCCGAAGAACTATCGTTACGATAATTGCGAGTTACAGAGGTCTGGAATTCTCGCAAGCTCGAATTTGCGGGCTTTGCTTGTTATATGTGGTTGATTCAAGCCCTGCAAGTCTACGGACAGCATGCGACAATGCATGTCCGTGTCTGCCATGCATGCTCTAAAGGGACACTAAAGCAAAACTGTTTTTCTCGTATTAGTAGGCTAGCTTTTCACAGAAACACCAATCTAGCGGAGAGAAGACCCTCCGTAAGCTATTAAAAGCTCAAAAAGAAAATACGCGTGGCGACGCAGCTTTGCAGTTCCACCACTAAAACGCGTGACGCCGTAGACATTTGACGGCGTCTGTTAGATAACTATTTATCGGTAAGAAAGACCTACATTTTGTTCCAAGGACGTCAGAGACTTAACACAGGGAGTTTCAGAACATTTGGTGGAGCAAATTTGACGAGCATACGAAAAAAAAAAAAACAGAAAATCGACCTTCTAACGTCATTAGGTTCCCAAGTTGCGGCGCGGATTTCAAAACTAAAGCTTTCACATTCATTTTATCTTCTGATAGTGGACAAAAAATGTTGAAATTAACGACGAGTTCTTGCAATACAGGTTATCGTTCTAAACCACTTCACCTCTTCATTCTAGTTTCCCTTAAGTTTGCTATTTCGGTCGGCAAGAGTCACGATTGTTCTCGTTAGCATGGCTAAGCATTCAGTTACTAAAGGCGCAATTCGTGGTACCGGCGTGCTGTCAGAAGGCCAAATTTAGGTGACTGGCAGTACATTTGCAATGCAAAATCACTTGAACGTTTTCGTAGCTTAGTTACGTGCCGAGTCAGTCGCACATCCAGAGGTCGGCAAAATTTATGCGACTCACTCAGGCTCACTCAAAAAATATATTTCTACTTTAGGCTCACTCAGACTTCGACTCACAGAAGTTCTACTAAGCCGAGCTCACTCGTACGTATATACTCAGACTCACCAGGGTTTTCCTCAGCCGCCCTCATTCGGACTCTTATTAAACTAAACGATTTCCCGACTCAATCTCACCTATATCCTGGCCTACTATAGGACTCAAGTTCACGAAAATCGCACAGATATATTAATTACGCGGTCTTATAGTGCCGAAACCGCAATATGATTATTAAGCGCGCCGTAGTTGAAGCATCCGTATTCTACCGGGGGTCATTTTACATGCACCTACACCAAAGTACACAGGCGTTTTTGCATTTCACCACCGTCAAAACGCGCTCGAGCATGCGATACATGCAATAACAGGTGCGCTATAGCCCTTTCCTTTGATGTCGCAGACATGAATGGAATAAGCGAGAATTATTCAGCTTTACCCGTACCTATGCAGAACTTGTTGCTGGGCGAGTTGGTTGACATTCTGAGCACACATGGTAGCGCAAAAAACCGAAATGAAAGACTTAGGAAGAAGTGGAGAAGAAACGACAGGTTGGGCGCTAAACTTCAACTGAATTTATTCAAACAGGCGAGCCAAGAATTACAACATGTGCGCATGCGTGCATGGGTGTCGTGAAAGGCGAAATTAAAATGCAGAATTTAACAGAAGTGTTTCATTCTGATACAGACAAACCGATGTGTCACTAATACAACTCGACAAAGATAATTGACAAAGACAAAGATAATTGGCAGGAGTGGTGATACGTTGGCTAGGGAACTTTTGGAGGCATATCACATAAAAAAGAGAGGCACGAGTTTAGCGCCCAACCTGTCGTTTCTTCTCCACTTCTTCCTAAGTCTTTCATTTCGGTTTTTTGCGCTACCATGTGTGCTCAGAGTTTACCCGTACCTTCAGTATCGTACTTATGTCTGCGTTAGTCCCTGCGCACGAGAAACATCAGGTTTTATCTTCGTGACTTTATTACGTCGACACGCCGCAGTGCGCGTTCACGCTGGTGTTTGCATTTTTTTCATATAGCGAAGTTTGTAAACGGCCTACTGTACATAAACACGCTGCACTGAAATAACACACAGCCTGCTTCGATCTTCCCTTAGCCTACTCTTGAGCAACATGGAGCCTATATGCTTCATATTTATACCAGAAACAGTTCAATAATTCTGTATAGTAAAAGCATACCACATTTTTGTACTACGATGCACAAGTAAATACATAGTACGGGATTGTACCAACACCTTTATACACGAAAATCAACTGTGGAAGAACTGGACGTTCTTCCTTGTCCAATATATACCAACCAATTTTGCCGGTAGATACATGTGTCACTAGGGTACATGGGGTACTGCAGTGCATGTCGTTGACACATGGGGTACACACGTGTCAGCGAGGCAAACGTGAAAACGAAAAATCAGGCTTATTGCAATTCGTGTAGTACGTCTGGTTTCATCGAACCTAAGTGACAGCATATGACACGACACCGAATGAATCTGGCCCATATCAGAGATACTTGCCTAAGAACAAAAATTCAACTTGGATGCTGCTGCACAAGTGTGCGAAATATATGAGGCTGCTGAGGCTCACTAGAAGTCTTTCGTTTTCTTCTTTCCCTCCTTTTTTTTTCTCTTTCTCTCTCTCTCTCTTTTTCGTAGCGCTTACTTATATTCAGACACCCCGAAATCCTACACAGCCGGGCTCATTCGTAACCGACACTCACCTCGGCTAGGCTTTTTCGGTTTCATATACCCGCAAATAGTGAATATCCTGCTCCACCGGACTCACTCAGTCTCACACACTCACCAAAATTTTATTAAGCAGGAATCACTCTGACTCCAAATTATCATTATTCTGCTCGACCGGGCCTACTCGGACTCAGACTCAAACTCTTGAACAAACTGCCCAGCCAACTCACTCGAACTCAAACTGACTACACCCGCGCCCGTATTCACAGACGCTCCCGACTCGGAACTAAAACTGACTACACCCGCGCCCGTATTCACAGACGCTCCCGACTCGGAACTATACACCTCAAATTGCCCTCGAGATCAACTTCCCATATCATAAACCATGCGACCTTGACCTCGAGGGCTTTTGCGGTGGAGTTTTGAGTCAAGAAGTGTTTGTGAATACGGCCTAAGGGAATTGACTCATGAGCGAGTTTGCCGACCTATGTGCACATCGATGCAACTATGAAAGGGAAAAATCCCCCCCACCTGTTGGGGGCACGGATCTACCAGAAAACCGGTACGCGTATTTCCCAGAAAGAAATATTGCCGTTTGAACGTCAAGCGATAATGTTTCCTGGTGTATAAACTTCATTATAGTAGCTTGCTACAAGCGGGTGGATAAGGTTCTTTTGTTTTTCTTTTCAATGAACTCCCCTCTGCTTTGCGATCTTCTGCAGAGGCTGACTATTTGTATAACTCCGCAGCCAAATGATCGTGTGCACTGGTGAAATGGTCTCCACTTAGGATCCCGGCCTTTCTTTTGTTACCTCAGCGCACCTTAAGGTTCTCGATAAGATTTCTGTACCGCCCACTCCTGCCTATGGCCTGTTCATCACGTTGGCAGTGCGAAATGAATGAATGAATGAATGAATGAATGAATGAATGAATGAATGAATGCTTTCAGCCGATAGCATACTGCGAATGCATTCTTTTTATGAATGGTCGCTGTAGATCGTAAAGACAGCTCCTTTGCGAGCCCACTAATTACGATTGAGCATATCTCGTACAAATATTAGCTGCAAGAAAAAACGGCTCGGTTGATATATAAATCAGGTTACTGCGACTATACGAGCCCACCGCAGCCGATTAAATGATTGATTCATTTCTGGGGTTTTACGCCCGAAAAACTACCTGTGATTATGAGAGACGCACCCCCATCGCAGTCGCGTCGATAACAAGGCGAGGCATGCAGGCATAGCCACTCCCAAGTTATCACAGCACTGATATCAATGGGCCGCACCACGCGAGTCATCGGCCACACGCACTGCCACTACCAGCCGCCGCAGCAGCGACGGCTGAAAATTGCGAACGACGCCCTGGCGACCTGGGGCCAGTGAGCACGCTGGCCCCCAGAGCGGCGCGGTTCGCCTGACGTCCCCGCGGTGTCCGTGGCCAGCGCGTCACTAGCAGCGAGCAACACGGCTCCCACGACCCGCCAAAAGCCTGAGCCCGGCCTGTCAGACGACGAGGCATCACGGGTGAGAAGAGCGCGATCGCGAGGCAAGCCTCGCGGCGCCTGCGAGTCTATCGGGTGCGACCCGACTCAGCGCCAAAACAAATCGATGGCCAGCGCTCTGCTGACCACCCTTTCGAGAGAATAACGACCGCCGACGGGCGTCTCACGAACTAGTACGCACGGCAGTCGACAACTGGAGAACACGAAAACCAGCGTGTGGTCGGACCGCGCGCGCAGTTCGTTTTCCTCTTATCACGACCACGTCAAAGCTCATGGCAGCCGAGGGAGGGGAGGGGGGGAGACGAGGGAACAGTACGACCGGTGTAACAACCACGAGCACGGGAATCGAGCCATGTCTGCAGCCCGACACCGCGATACAACTTCCTCTTTTCAAGTGCGCGCGCACCGCAGCCTCCTCCTTCCCTCGAACACACAACATGGCAACACCGAACGACAGTGTCAGATACGCGTCGCAACCCATTAAAGGTACAATTTTACAGCGCCTTAGAGCTCATCGAAGAAGAAAAAGGAGGGTGCCACCGACGAAAAAGAAAAACACGCGAATATATATATATGGAGAAGGCCAGACGCGCACACGGCTGCAGCCTCTACAAGAAAGCGTCAAAAGGACACGGCGTTTACGTGCGCGCGTGTAACACGGGCCTACACCAACGATGTGGCGACATATCGCGGCAATTCAACGCAGAAAACTGATCCGTTATATTGTCGCGAAGAACGCTCAAGCAAAAACGCTCGCATACGCCCCGCACGTCCCTCAATCTCCTATCTTCCCAGCACGAACGCACACGCCAAAAGAAAAAAAAAAAGAATAGCAAACAAAAAAGCAGGCACGCGCAGCCAGCAAATAAACAGCCGCAGAGGACAGCCTGAGGGGAAAACCCTCTGGCAACAGCTTTTTCAAACTTTACCCGAGCCGTCTCTCGCCGAGCGTCGGTAGTGGATGCTTTAATAACGTATATAATACTCCGGGATCGAGCCACGCTAGGAAGAAAGCGGGAGACGGTGGTGAGAATAACAGGGAGAGAGAGAGAGAGCAAAAATAAAAAATAAAGTCGACACTGCAGGACGGAGGTTTACAACGCAAACACGGCAGCTTGCGCCACTCGAACAGCCTCGGCGGCCTCCTCACACTCAGACGACTGCGCAAAACTCCAGAACAAGTCATCTCGAGCCGGCAAGTAATCACAAGGCAGCGCGGACAAGTGCGCTAGGTGTCGATATAATCTTACAAGCGCGGGGCCATGAGCACGGAGAGGAGAGGCGCCACGCGGAGCGAAGGGCGCGCCACATACGAAATAACTAAAACCTATCAGTCTTCGTACCTTTTTAATTTGCTCTTTACACTGCTACCACCCTCCATCCCGCGCACTCGACAAACTTGCGCGCGGCCATTTGCTGCGCGCCCGTTTTCTTCGCTCTTTTTCTTTGCTGCTGGCTCGGGTGCGAACAGTTTCTTCCAGTGAGCAGGTTTTGGTACAGCTGCTGCCTCGGAGTAGCCCCCCCCCCCCTCGCCCCACCTTGTTACTCACGGCCGTAGCTGCTTACTCGCTTTCTTTCTCGAAGGCTGCACTGCAATATCGCACAGCTTTGCCCTGTTTACACCACCGCTGCCGCTTATTTCGTTTTCGATATCAGACCGGTATAAAGTGCGAAAAGATGCACTCGTTTTACAAGCAACCTAAATTCAAGAAGAAAACCTCGAAACGCCTTAAAAGCTGCCTGTTCGCTTTTACTGTATTCATTTCTGTTTCATTAAGCGTTCCTTTGCATTAAGCGTACGCGCTTGTTTACGTTCTTTTTCTTTTCTTTCGATTCACGAATAACACTAAGTACGACGAAAAGCATCTACAGGAAACGCGCCACCCCAATTTTTCTGTACGTCCCGCACACCTCGTTACGGGATTAACACGCGCGTATTCAGAAGTTCTACATAAAACTGTATCCCTCATTTGTCTTGAAGGGCGGACGTCACCACAACGCCTCTCATGAACGCACGCACCCAAGGAAACGCGATGAGTCTCTCGAGCACGTTCATGTAATAAGTTACTTTATCCGGACTTATCGTGATTTAAAGTTTAAGGAGTATTCATAAATACGGAGATTGGTGTACATAATGTGCGTGGCTTGCAACGTGCCGACATTACGATGTATCACCGTTGTTGCGCTAAATTTAAAGCCTGCTAGGGCGGGCGCTCATTTTAATTCGGTAACGCTCGCTGTACATAAAGCCGGAGGTTCTTGGTTCGCGCTGAAAGAAAGCAAAACCTCTTCCGCAGATGTCGTCGCCGCGGTCAATGAGCGCAAAGGCGGAGAAAGGATGAGTGGGGGGTAGGCAGCAAGGAGAAACGCACAATATAAATGGGAGGAGTTTTTCGGCGTCCGTCTCTTTTTTCTGGTAGGCGCTAAAGCCCGTCCCGGTTCAGCAGCTGCTGTCGCACAAGCACTCCTCTTATAACAATAACGTTCAGGCCAACGAGCGGCGCACGCAAATTAACTGCAGCGAGGGAAACGAGGCCTTTACAAAGCGGAAACGACGCGTCGGCGGAGCCAAGAGAATGGGCGTGTGATTAGAACCATAGACGCCCATCTCAACGAGGCATTAGCCCGCCGGCGAACCGCGGTGGAAGCGCGCGGGCGATCGCTGCGCGCAGCGTCGCCGATGCAGCATGGAGAGCCCTGACACGAACAGCCGTGGGACCAAGGGTGGTGCGTGCACGAGTGCATGTCTGTGCGTGTGCGCGCGGAGGATGGCGAGTGGAGCTGCACGCAACAAAAGGGAGCTCTATTCTGCGCTCGTTCACAAGCGCAGCGCGCGCCGTAGACGCACGCACGCCGATTAGCGCCTCAAAAGGCCTATCAAGACCAGAGAGTAAGCCAAACGACAGGCAAACAACAGAAAGAGGGGGAGAAAAGAAAGTAAGGCCAGAACAGAGCAAGAATTTTCCGCGCAACTTGGCCTCCTCCACCGAGGCAGCCAAACAACGTCCCGAGAGCAGCGCAAGCCGAGAAAGACGAAAACAGCCTCGAAGGAGGGCGCCCAGGCGGGAAACAAACACTAGCGACAGCTGGTGGACTGTGATTCGCGTAGATATAGAGATGGATGGATATCAAAAGTGATATTTTTAACGCGCGCCGACAAGCCATCGAACGCCAAAACGCCGGTGCGTGTGTGTGCGTGCGCGCGCGCCCTTGTGAGCGGGGTTCTGGAAGAACGCCTGCTGCAGCCATGCCTTTAATAACACCAAATAACGGCTCAGCCGTGTCTCGGCAAGCGAAGAAGGAAGGCGAGGGATGAGGAGCAGGAAAGGGTGTCGACTGGAAAAGGAAGGGCTCGAGAGCTCCGTGCCGCTCACAACACAAAACGGGAGGCGCACGCACACACTGGGCCCCCAAGCCGATGGGCTGCACCCCACGTCCGCTGCGCTGAGGGCCGGCAGGAGAAGATATTGGAATCCCACAGCGGCAACGCTCGGCCAGCGGCTTGTTTCCAAGGGCACATCTCGGCTGCCACGCTAGCGGCGGTCGGGTTCAGGGCCCGCACTAATAACACTTCTTGCACGAGCAAGAGCGCGGGACCGGACGCTGCCGAAACAGTGCACGCCGAAACGAGCAAAGCGGCGCCCAGACACGGGCTCGTCTGGCCGACTGCATGGGCAAGCTTGCAGGGCGGTGCATATGCATGCAAATGAAGAGCCGCCGGACAAACGGTGCACCGGCGTCCTGCGCCTGCTGACGCGCGACCACAAACTTTTCCTTCTTGCCTAAGGAAGGCAGAAAAGCATGGGGAGACACGAAGGGTTCAGAAAAGCAGTGGCGTGGGTTCCGCAGGGCAAGGAACCGCCAAGTTGTATACACGTGCTCTTCAAGATTGCGCAAGGTATCCGAAAGCGCCACCAAAGCACAATTAATCTGCAATAACGGCCAAACACAGTCATGTTCGCTGCCCAATATAAACGATAACTGGTCCGTTTTTGTTTTTTTTTTAATTTCGTCTCACTAAACTGGGAACAAAGTGTCACTCATGGTGGATAATTCATTGCTCAATGAAGTCCCATGTGTGTTGGCAAAGGAAAAGTATTTTCACAGGCAAACAGGCACGCAAACATGAACTGACTACATGCGGCTGTGCGCGAAATTTTCTCGTCCGAAGCAATAAACGCGAATGAAAAGATTCAAAATGTAAGCGACAACTCCACGCACAGTCACTCAACGCTGCACTTTCTCGCTCTTTCCTCGACGAAAAGACTTGCTACGGTTGTAGGCATTGCACAGAGCGGGCAAGAAGAGAAACAATAAGATAATAATAGTGAGCCTGACAGCGAAGACAACGCAGAAGCCGGCAGGGTCCACGCGCAGACACCCGAGAGACCGAAGCCGGGGTGTCCACGGGTGTCAGGAGAACAAACGCGAGGCCGTAGCTTACACGCTGTCAAAACTGGAAACAAGCTGTCCGAGGGACAAGCAATCAGTTCGTAAATTGTCCCGCGCCCGAAACAGAAATGGTAATGCAGGGAGGGCCAGATGACGTACAGCGTGCGCCACGCAGTCAGGAAACGAGCGAAGGTGGAATGCCGGCAACAGCGCGAACGGAGGTCACGCTGGCTGCTGCTGACGCTCGCCTTCTTCACGGCCAGTGCTCGCAGTCCCGGCCGAGCACAACTTATGCGTCCGCATGCCACCACACCGAGACGCGTGCCGGACATTCCGCGATATCGACACACCGGGGACAACGAAGCCTCGACAGCGATCAGCGAGCGAAAAGAGAGGGGCTGCCTCTCCGGTTAATGAACCGGCTGAGGCCGAGAGCCAAACCACGGATAAGGGTAGGGGGGGCAGCACCTGCGAAATGGGCCGCACGTCGAACAATCTCTCTGGCTTGTATCACGCATGTACAAAGCTCTGCCCTGGGTTCGGGTCTCTCCTATATGCTGAAGTGGCCACGGAGAAAATCCCTTCCCCCGTGTATACGAGACCTCAGGCACCTCACCTGAAGTATACGAGCGGGAGGGGAATGCACGCGCCAGAAGCCAACACTCGGGCAATAGAAAAAAAAAGGGGGAAAAAAAGTGCGCAGTGCACACGGCTCTTCACGTGCGCGGTCGTGCTGCGATATCACCTTTTTAAAGCGACGGATCCATCGTCCTATCGAGAGGCATTACAGCAATCTGGATACATTTTGCGTGTACCTCGCGAGATAAAACGTGTACGGTGCATTTTGATGTCGCAGAAGCCACATTTAGTCAACTTCGACGTTGGGGTTATAGTCAACAAAAGCGACGATGGAGTCACGGTAAGAATATTACAGCAGGAGATCTTTAAGTGTTGGAAAAAGAAAAGGAAGCCACAGAGACCTTCTAAAAATGGGGCAAATGTACAGAAAACACCGAGAAGTATGGACATGCGAACAAGAATAATGGTCAGGTAAGCTGACTCTCTTTAACAAAAACAAAATAATTTGATACTTATATTGCTAATGAAAAATACGTAAAAATATCACAAACATGCGAATAAGCAGAGTAACCACAAACAGTAACACGAACATAAACCTGACAAGAGATGCAGCTGGACACATTACCAATAATGTCAACTACCTATACAGAACGGAAAGATAAACAGCAAAACGACAGACACATATACAGTTAATTACATATATGCGAATGAATCGTTTCATTTCATAGCAAAAAAAAATTTTTTTTGTTGCTGCGGGCAGAATGAACAATGCGCGGTGATCTTATTCCAAAAAATAATGAATTCCGACTGAGACGATCGTCGTGAACTCGTCCTTACGACAGGCAAAATGTTACTGCGAAGGGAAAAGTGGGCACTGCCGATTGTTGATTGACTGATTTCTGGGATTTTACGTCCCAAAACCACCATTGATTGTGCGAGACGCCGTATTGGTTGGCTCCGGAAATTTCTAACACCTGCGGTTCTTTATCGTGCATTGACATCGCACAGTATACGGGCCTTTTCACTTCGCCTCCATCGAAATGCAGCCCGCGGCGGCCGCTCCGGCTCACGCGTAAGAGGACACCCTGCCAACTGTTCTCTACATCCGTTTCATGCGACATATCAATACCACTTAATGAGCCAACAGACAATGAAGCCTAGGAAAGCATAGGGGAAGTCAATTGTAGTATTGTAATTGTGAAGTAAGTAGAAGGGAATTAAAGTGGACGAAAAGACAAACTTGCCTTCGGTGGGGACCGAACCCACGACCTTCGGATGACACGTCCGATG
Source organism: Hyalomma asiaticum (assembly GCA_013339685.2). Lineage (NCBI taxonomy): Eukaryota > Metazoa > Arthropoda > Arachnida > Ixodida > Ixodidae > Hyalomma > Hyalomma asiaticum. The sequence continues at coordinate 281,101,969 of CM023481.1, forward strand.
CTCTACTGCTGAGCTACGAAGGCGCGCCCGTCCCTCCGTCCACTTTATTGAGTATTTGTGTACATCTTATCCTGGGAGTATTAGGCAGCGCCACTCGTAGCCATGGCGGCGAGTGTGGAACACCCTTACTTGCCAGGAGGAGTCACGTAGAACGTGATCTTATGATGAGATGGCTGCTGCCCAATAAGCCCTCGCATGCTACCTGAAGGCACCAAGTCTGCCGCAACGAGGCCCAAGCTATGAAATAACGAAAGGGATGGGCTCAAGGGCTCGTTTTTATTTGTTAGAAACAACTTAATGAGCCAACAGACAATGAAGCCTAGGAAAACATAGGGGAAGCTAACTGTAGTATTGTAATTGTGGAGTAAGCAGAAGGGGGACAGTCGCGATATCCGGCTGTCACGCGGTCCGGGTATCGCGTTTTAATCGCTGAGCACTGTACCTATACCTTCAAGGGCTCTGTTGACATCACCACTGCAATTCAGGAAGTTCGCGAGACTCACACGAAGCATAATGAGATCTTCTGCTCATAGTTTGAAACGTAATCAGCTTCAGAGTTTCATACTACAGGTTTCGCGCGGCCACAAACTGGGCAGCATGTACGCACTGTTATCGCTAAACTCGAGACGACCAAATCGGCTAGGCAAGTGCAGAATTTCGCCGAGAAATATGTACTACACGTTGGCTTATTCAATTTGGTCTTTAGTTTCTACGTGCACTGTTTTTCAGAACGGCTTCCGGACCTTGCCAAGCCCCTTCAAGAACTTTGGGCAAAATGCTGAAGAAATAAACATCATCATACCCGTCTCGTAGTTATTATTTAGATTTCTTTTTTTGCTGTTGAATTCCTATAGTTGAAGCAAGTAAATCGCAAATTATAAAAAATTCCCCCTTTCTTCCCGGTCTTGTCAAAAAAGCTTAAATGTACAACGAAAAATACTGTCCGCGAATTCGCAGCTGCCACGAACGAAAAAACTTCACCCCACTGTTGAAGTGTCAATTCGAGTGTCAGGTACTGCTTCTTGACTCGGCCAGACGCGTGCAGACACCGCCGGTCAAAAAGAAAGAAACGAGACGCCGCTGCTATGAGAGGGAGGAGGAGGATGGATATGTATAACAATGTCCTCGTGATACTCACATACTGTTCGTCGGGCAACGTCCAGCAGAGCAGAGAAGGCATCCCGCAAACGAAGCACGGTGTTCCACAGCAGGGGGAGCACGAACAGCCACGCCACGGTCACAGCAGCAGCCCGATCCGGAGGGGGCGTGTGCAGGGTTAGGGAGAGAAGGGAGAGGGTGCGAGCACGCGGGCGTCGGCGCAAGAAATACGCGCTCGACGTGCAAGCATTCGAAAGCAGCGTCCTACGCCGTCAAACTGTATGGCCACGGCCGGAGACGGCTCGCGCGCGCACTAACACCAGCTGAAGAGGTGGTCACGCCAGGGACTAGCCACCGCACGTGCCGCGGGCCAATGGCTACTACCGCAGAGGGCGCGGGAAAACTGTACGTACGAGCAACGCGACGTGGCGATAGCCGCCAGCCGGCGACCACTACTATAAAGGCCAAACTACGGGGCTCTCGCAACACGCGCGTTAAGCGAAGCAACCGCGCAGAAGTTACGGTACTTTCGTGATTCTACTGGCCTAGCAGGCCTGATCAACAGTCGAATAACGTGAAAAAAAAAAAAAAGTTAAGGCTTTGGCTAAGTTTGTCGTACACAGTGCCGTGAAGATGGTGCGATATAATAACACCGCTTTAGAAACTGAAACGATACTGTGAATATTGCGCAAGGTACAATGAATTCCAATGAATTAAAAAAGCGAATACAACTTGAAGCTAAGGATAGGTAGTAACATTTTAAATACAAAAATGCGTACAAGAACTTTCCAAGTTCGCGGATAAAAAGAAACCGAAGTCAAACTCCTAACACGGCGAATTCATGTAGCTACACTTTCACGATAACCATGCGGATATGAGGCCAGAGAATTATCGCCATAACGTCATTCCGTACGTACGCTCGCGCCTACAGGGCGCCTAAGTACAGCGCAGACATCGTTATGCGCGCCGGAGCCATTCGCGAAGCATTTCTTGCCCCCACCACATAGATAAGCGAGGAACATCCCATCGTTTTACGTTTATTATACTCTCGTAAACCTACATTAGGCAATACGAGCAGTGACAGAAGCTCTATCACTAAAGTGCGATCAGAGATTTGCTGCGAATGCAACTTTCCTCCTGACGCTTCGACAGCTCTCGACCTATCCGCTTCGTTCTATGCCCGTGTATAAAAGATTCCGCGTAACGACCTCCCAGTTCCGAAGAGCAGGTTCCTTACGATATCGTGGATATTGCGTCCGACAGTGCCCCAGGAGTGTGTTGACCACCCCTCTTGCGTCCGTGTTTTGCACGCGTTTTCCTTACCCGAAGAATCGCTGCCTGTGCTTTAACAATGATTATGTCATAACAAGGTCACGTCAAATAAAGGGGAAAAAAAGTAAAGAAAGGACTTTTATTACGACGTTTAGACCGCGAGACCGGCCTTTCTCAAGGTTCAACCTCCATTTTAGGCTTGAGAAAGGCCGATCTCGTGGTCGAAACGTCGCAACAAAAGTGTATAAATAAAAACCTGCTCATCAATATTAATCACTTACGCCACCAGACCGTCACAAGAGTTCACCACACGGCACCACGGCAAGTAACGCAATAGTCTTATTATTTATTTTGTTCGGCATATAGCAGAAAGGGGAAAGTGTACTCACGCCCTTCATACGGCGATCCAACAGGTCAAGAACAAACCGAGCGAAAAGGGAAAGGAGGAAGGGGAGAGGGAGTGGAAGAAAAAATTGATAACTGTTAAACAACTAAAAGAGGCCGAGATACGTTCAGCAGCAATAGCCCAAAACCACCACGTGTTAACGCTCTATTAGAATTTGGTGAAAACGAAAAATGCGAGCATTTTGAATACAAATATGATACTGACGAAACGAGTAGGCCTTCAACGGAGCCGCAAGAATATGTGTTTCAATGCTGCATAACGGCCGTATTTCTTTACTTATTTCTGGTGTTCATTCAGATGCTGTTTTAATCTTTATTCTCTGGAAATACCGACACCGATGTTGTTTATGCGGCTAACGAATTCACACAATTGACCGGAAATGCATCAGTGCACTGTGCGCACAGCGCAGCAGCCACATTAGGCGAAGCAACTATCGCGTAGCGTGCACCAACGTGCGCGGAGATATTGATGCTGACACTGTTAAAGCAAATGAAAAAAAAAAAAGGGGGGGGGGGGGTGTATGCCGAATACCCTAGCGATTTGGTATGGCCCCTTACGCATTAATTTTTTCTTTACGCAAAGATCGTGCGAAGGTTCTCGCACTTTCACGGGCCACTAAGGTCTAAAGAGACGTTTCCTGATCTTTGCTCGTAGGCGACCTGTCGGTCAACGGGGAATATACAGGTGTTTAAGGGGAAAAAAAAAAAAAAAAAACGATATGAAAGACCGATCTCAATTTTCCGAAAGACCGATATGAACTTCCCAACGTTCAAAAAGCAAATTCGCAGCACTTACCGACGTGAAGTCCTTTAGAAATAGCGTTGACGGAACAGCACATGTAAAATAAAAAAAGGAAAAAAAAACTCAGAAACGCAGTCACGCGATGCAACGGTCAAGCAATAAATGTGCATATCTGTACACTGCACGTGTCAGTGAGCATCACTCCAAGGTAAAGCAAGCACTATTCATAGAATACGTTAGCAGCTACGCACTTTGAAAGGGGGAAAACTGCACTGTGATTACTTATATCCTGCCGATTTCATAGCAGACATTATTATTGCAGCAAAGCTGTTTCTGGCTAGGGCCGATCCCGAAGATACAAGAAACAGATACAGATAGAATAAAACGTATGTATCCTTAAGAACCATTAAAAAAAGAAAATACGTCCAGCGACGTACATAGTCTGTGCTCCTTGTGACATCATTTGTTGATGGACGAGTAGACATCTACAGCTCCATTTGAGACCAAATTTCAATATTCCCTGGGGCGTGCAGTGCAATGATATTTCACTCACACGTCTAAAGAACCCTCCACCAACGTTGCTAGAATAAACTCAGTTTGAAAGCTCCGCCGAAGAGGCGGTCCGAGTGGCGGTCGCGAGAACTAGTGGCGCTGTAGTCACGTCTTGCGCCTGCCGTTGGCTCCCGCCACCGGCGCTTGTTGTGACGGCGCAGTCGACGTGCACGTGGGTCGCAGCAACTGGTACGCTTTGACGCTTTGTTCACTCGTAATTTTTGTAACTGTTTTTGCCCATGCGAAGTGCCTTGGACGAAGACACATACGTCGTGTACGACGCCTAGCGAGGAGCCACAGGATCATTTACGCGCGGTATGCCGACTTGCTTTGCGCCGGGGTGCAAGATCGGGGTGCATCGTTGCAGACACCGCAACGACGACCCCGGTTCACGCCACTTCGGACCACCAAAAGACACTCTGCGACCTTCTTTTTGAGCACGGCAATATTATAGAGCGCTACTTTCACGTTTTTGCTGGAAAATAAGTTTTGATCCCTCGGGGAAAGTGGGAGCTAGCGCTTGGTACGCTTGTTCGCAGCACCTCCACCTCATATATCAAGCCAATATGTTCGGGCTCTAGGCGCAAATCCGCGAAAAAAAGCATGGCGTCCCGCGAACGCCCAGTGCCCAGCTCGTCGGCGGAGGAGCCGTCAGAAGTAGAACAGCAAGACGAAGGACAAGCGATTACCAACACTGCCGGGACATAGAATTGGCTTTTTGAGTGTTCTCACGACGAGGTAACGAACAGTGGGTGCGAAATATTTCACACTCGCCGGCTCGTGAACGGGTACTTCCTTGTGCAAAAAACAGTTGTAGTTGATGAGCAGTTGATGCACAGTGAACAGCCATAGAACGTAAAACAAACAGCCGTCGTACAGTCTAAGCTGTGCTGCGGGCATGGAACATCTACTCTGCGAAGTTGACGAACTGAAGGTGTGTGAACGATAGCGACAGAGTACGCGCAAAAACTGCTTGGTTCTCACGTCACGCCCGATCTGTCCGAATTGTTTAAGGCACCGTAGAAAGGAGCTACTGCAGACACCAGCGAAGTCAACCATTAAAAATTTTAAGATTAAGAATCTCAGAAGAACTTTGCTTAGGGCCACAGCAGCTCGCGAGAAGCAGGAGAAACAAATCATGGAACTGAAAGGAGTGATAGAAACGACCTCGGAGGAGTGCCTGAACAAGCAGCTGGACTGCCTCCCACCGCTAGAAAAGGTGGCGGTTGCAAACGCATTTTGCAAAATCAAAGCAAAAGCGCCGTGCGGAATGCGTACAAGGCAGAATGGTTGCTTAACAGCATGCTTGTACGAACCGCCAGCCCACGGGTACCTAAAGGCTGCTGATAGATCTGAACATGCTACCACTGCCAACCACGACCCGGCTGGCACAAATACTGGAGGGCATTTAATGTAAATATGGATTTGAAGCTGTCTGTCTGGAATACATACAACGTCAAATGAGCAAGCAGCTTGGGGACGCTTGTTGTCGATGAAATGAAGCTCAGGCATTCTTACGAGTTCAACAAATCTACCTACAATATAGACGGCTTTGTTAATTACGGTGGGACCGTGAAGGAGGCACAGCTGCCAGTTAGCCGACCATGCGTTGGTGGTTATGTTCGTGCTCATGTTTGAAGAATTAGTACAGTCTATAGCAAGTTCTGTCACAAAGGGCGCCGCAACTGGCCGTGTGTTGGTCGAGCTTGTGCTCGAAGCCGGTATGCAGCTGCACAGGTACGGTGCGGCCATGATTTCCGCGGTGAGAGACGGTGCCGGGAATAACAAGTCCATGTGGCAGCAGTTTAGCGTTAGTGGTGCCATCTCAGACACCAGGCATAAAAATTCAACACCCGTGCCATCCAATGAGCAATTCATACGGGTCGATGCATACAGACGACTTTATGTATATCCGCTTAAGTAGTGCACAAATGGGATGCGGGAACGTCGAATGGACGAACGATAAATGTTTAACTTTCGCAATAGCACTACTAGAAAGCCGCTGCACGAAATGCGCGGTGGACCGCCGCTGTGCGCCGTCGTAGCAGACGACGCGCCGAGAGTAGCGGAAGACGTGACTGCAGCGCCGCAAGTACACGCGACCGCCGTTCGGACCACCCTCCTCCGCTGGCGGAGATACGGAGCTGCGAGACTGATAGTGAATTCCACTGGCGGATCTGGAGCGGTGTGCCGAATCCACGACGGAGCAACAAAATCCGTCAGGGAGCAATCCGATCCCTATCGGCCAGCGGAAAATAAACTCGCTCCGGCAGGGATTACAGCGGAAGTTGTCGCACGCATCCGGTTGCCCATGTTACCAACCTTACGTTGGACTACGTTAGACCTCGCACAAAAGTATGCATACCTCTTCCTCCGAGTATGCGTGCACTACATCGACGTAGCCGAGCATTTTGGGGCGTTTGTACGGGGACTCTGGAAACAGCTCCTAACGTTTCGTACAGCACGTACGACTCTTCGCTACTACTGCTACTGCTTTTCGACGTAGTGTCGCTCATGCAGAGCGAGGAGCAGTCCCCTGTAGGGTCGAACGACGCCATTCCAAAATATGTAAACAAACGCCCATGGTTGTCAGACAGCTTCTAAAAAAAAACGCTGAAAAAGATCGCCGTGCTCGGCTGATCCGGAAATGACGACACCGTATAGCTGGAGTTCCGGCAGAATCCGGCTCTACGAGACGGATCAACGCGGAGCGCTCCGTCGCGGAGCAAGTTGCCCCAAATCGCCCAGTGGAACATGCGAACTTGCTCGGGATCCGCCAGTGGAATTCAAATTCTCGGCCGCGGAGCAAAAAAAACTTGCTCCAGATCCGCCAGTGGAATTCACTATGAGTTTATTCTAGTAACGTTGCCCTCCACAGCTTATTGACACAGTTTTCTGACTATATTCAAAATATGTTGCACGGCCAAAGGGATGGGCGTTAGCATGGCCCGCGGAAGCCGTATCTAGCACACTGCATACTGCGGTCAAGCCTATTCAAAAGACAAAAGCACTCCACGGATATGTGGCGAGGCGGAGAATGCGGTCTTGTTAGTGGGCTTCGTTTTGCAACCTGTACAGCACAATTCTAATGGTTGGGATATACTCCCGTTGTGCAATCGTCGGTGCATAGCCCAGTGTGTAAGATACTCACCTACAAAGCGTGAGGCCGCGAGTTCAAAACCAAGCAACGTCAAGGAAATTAATAAAAAAAAAAACGTGAGAGAGGGATGGTTTCTAGTAGTGTCGGCACATATATTTACGCTCCTAAAACCGTTACGGCGCGACAGGGAACTGTTAAGTACTTAATCACCGGATAATGAAATCGCCCGTTAACAACAACAACAAAAAAAAACAAGGGTTGTTAACAGTACCAAACACTGCTACTCAGCATATTACACATCTTTTGTTGTTTTCTTCTAAAATCCGCTAAGGTGGCACAGTGAACAAGCCATCTTTGAAGCGCGAGTCAGTAGTCTATTATAAACTATGGAATGTGTGCGAGGGGACGCACGCTATGTTAACAGCTCGTGTAAGCATTGTATACGTACAGTCACACGTCAGTGGCCAACGCGCCGCGTGACGATGCGAGCAGTTCTCTCACTTGGGGAAGCGGACAGGTTCGAACCCCGCCACACGCATTACGGCCACCCGATGCACCCCGGCGGAGAAAGATCCCCCTCTCCCCCCTTCCACCGACGAGTGACCCGCGCCTGTTTCGGGGATTCATTGGCCTTCGCCCCCTCGCGCCACTCGAGGGCATCAGGCTACTTGATATCGAGTGCCAGTTTGATTAATAGCCTCGCCGAGGCTTTATCTTCTGGTCGTTACGCCGCGCACGCCCCGCTATTTCTCCCCGCTTTCGATTCGCGAGCATAAAGATACTCCCCTATATACACTCTGTCAGATCCACCCCTGCAGTCAGGCAGACCCTTCGCTCGCAGCAAATAACTTAGGCTACAGCAATGCAAACGGCAGCGCATGGTTTGCTACAAGCCAGCAGCATCCCTGTCAATTACAAGTTTGGGGAAGCGGCCGCCGCTGCACAAAGACGGTGGCCGTTCAAAAGACGCAAAATGAACTCGTCAACACAGCGTGTCACGGTGAAAATGGAGAGTTTTGACGACAGTGTTTCTATCTGCACAAGACGTGGCAGGTTTTGAGGCACGATAGGAAATATTCCATGTAGCTTATTGTAATACAAGCTTAAGTCAGCTTTGTTCTTGCTTTTTAAGGGAAAAAGAAATGTAACACAGAAAGAGGCGTGCAGAGACAGTAATACAAGAGACGACCCGTGGAACTCGTCAATGTCAATTCCGTGGAGGGGCAACTTGCCCCTTCGAGTTGGCACAAAGAAGGAAACATCTTGTAGTCGCTATCGTGGCGTAGTTTTGCGAAAATAAAACACGAGCACATGAGAGCCCTCCGGACCGAGTAAGCGGTCACGTCACGCTCCGGACCGAGTAAGCGGTCACGTCACGCTGAAATGCGCAGTCGCGTGTCGATCGAGCTATAGCCATACAAGCTATACGATATTTGATTCGCCGACCCGCACCGTATGCGAACAAACGGCGCCAAGTAGCAGCGGTGCGCACTCCTGTATACCACCCTATTTTTGGTACTTTTATTTTTTACCATCCCTCCTCTACTATCGTCGAGCTCGGGGCCTGGTGTAGCCAGAACAGCGTTGTCGACAAGAACAAGCAAAAGGGAGCCAGCTTCTATTGCGCACAGCTGGTCGAGGAAGAGAGCTGGAGGCGCGCGCGCGCGAGCGGTCAGGCGCACGAAGGCTAGTCACGCCGGAGACAGCTGCCAAAAGTGTCACACGGTACGGGCGACGTCGGGGCGCGCTCGAAGCCGGCGGCCCGGGCGCCCGTAAACCGCTGCTGCCGCGGCGGCCGGGAGCCGAAACGGCGAGGCGACGAGCACAACAAAGCGCAGGCCCCCTCCAGGAAAAAGTGACGCCGGCGTCACGACGCGCGGCCGAAACCGATCCCCGAATCGTACAAGACCGGTCGGCCAGCGGCGGTACGTCGCGCCTGCGTCACGAGGCGAGCAAAACAAAGGACAGGTACGAACAACGCCGCTGCTGCCGTAGAGGACCGAACGACTTCTGGAGGAAATTCGGCGGCAAAAGTGGAACGAGATGCGGGGGGCAACGAGCCGTGCGGTACACGCGCAGTCTTGGACAAGCGCTCGCGAGCGGAGAGAGACGGCAGCGCACGACTGCGGCAGACGCGAAAGGGCCGCGCGAAACAAAGGAAGCCAGTCGAGCACACTGCGGCCGCTGCTCCTCTATCAAAATAGCCACGCTCACGCTCCTGGTCACCGAGTGAGCGCGGCCTCGCCAAAGAAGGTTTAAAAGTCACCACGTGCCGCGGCTGCCCGAGAGAGAGACGCGCACCCAGGTCGCACGGACGCATCTGACAGCTCTCGCGCGCTCCACCACCACAACCACCACGTGGATCGAGCCTCTCGGCACAGCAGTAGTAGGGCCACCGCCCCCACACGGTCCCCGAGGAACGGTACGAGAGGGTGCCTTCATCCTCCGCTAGCGGCCGCGCTCATCCATCACGCTGCCCTGCCGGCTCAACAATTAAGTCCTTCCTCGGTTGTTAGCAGCCTTATTTACACTGAAGCCGGACGACCCGCTTGAAAAATAAAAGAGCGACCGGCCGTCTCCACCTGCTCCACTCGCTTTTGTTAGGCACGCGGGAGTTCCCGCTTTTAATGGACGGGAGCGCTGGCGACCGAGCTGTAGCAGCTTAGCAACGAGGAGAACGAAGGATAGCTCGCGCACCCCGCGGAGAAAGACACGCACGTGATGAATGAGGCGAGGGGAAAAAAAAAGAAAAAAGACAAGAAACGCTCCGCGACCCGGAAGAGCACCCACTACCGCGGGCGACGACACTGTACGCAATGAGCCAAAGACAGAAGGCAAGTAGAAAAGTTCGGAACGCGTACATACGATCGACGCGCATCCGGCATGACGAGCAAGTAGAGCTCGGAAAACCGGCAATGTCGCGTGCACGCCCGCGTCAATCCATTACCAGCAGGCGCCTTCATGTTGAAACGATCGATCTGTTTATAAGTCTCTCTAATCACTCGTAAATGTAGACGACTCTCTTAAGGAACTTCAAAATTAATTAGTATGAGTGTTGGCCACAAGTCCCGCTGGACAGACGCCACTTTCCAGGGGCGCGACAACGTCAATGCGCTCCTTGGCACGAAAAGCCCGATGGTGCTAGGAATTCATTCGGATTCCCACGTGGAAAAGTATACTATGTATATATGTTTGGATAGAACAAGCTATAAACGTTCAGCAACGCGCCACAAAACAAAAACAACGGTAACGATTTTTCTTCGAACCTACTTCGAGCCAGCGCGCATGGGGTCAGCGTCTCCCAGGCGTTGCGCGCACGCGCTCTGTCGGGGCAGAACCCGGTGCAAACACACGACAGCTGTCAGCCCCTGTTTGCAACATGTATTGCGCTAAGACTCCATGTATCAGGTAGATAAAGCGAAGGGATGCATGCCCGCAAAGTATCTTCGGCGCATGCTCAGCACGTGTGTGCCCTTTCCTGTACCGGGTATAAAATGGGTGCGAATAAAGACTGGGGGGCTTTTTCAGTTGCTGAACACCGGTCCCTGCCTTTACTCAATCGACACCACAACCGATACACTCCATAAGCAAGAAATCCTGATAAAAAAATGATTTACGGCGATTTCCCCGTTGTCATTGCATGATTGGACAATCTGACCGCTAAGCTTTCCGTTCAGATAAAGAAACCAGGTAACTTGGGTACTTTAAAAATTGGTTGTCGGTCCCTTTAAACGAAACCAGCACAATGCATCAGGGTGCTAGTATAAGCTTGCATAAAGGGACTATGAGACAGACAACCGCGAACTCGCGCTACAAGCCTGAATTTCAAGCCCTTGGCAGACATCAACTTGATTGTATACAGAACTATTACCTCGACTAGCTTAATGTCACAGCGTCGCTTACTGCTCATATCTGCGTTGAACCTTTGAAAACAACACTAGCTCTTTAGCGCAAACAATAGACGACTTCTCAGCAAGCCTAAACTACTCAGTGGGCAAGGGAGAGCGCAGTTCCACGGATGACAGCTTCTGCAGAATCTCGGGAGGAAAGGACGCATCCCTTATACTTCTCCGTGCAGTTGTGGTCGGAACTAGCAGCAGCTCGAAAAGCTCGTAACAGCAAAGAGAACAGCGAACACGCCTTCACGCTCGGGGGATGTCACCCTCGGTCAGCGTGCGTCGCACGGGTCGGTCGGGGAACCCTTGCCCGCGCTCCTTCCATCCACAATGCGACAAACACTGCGGCGCAGCTGTCTCACAGCCGAAGAAGGTCCACGGGTAACGGACAACGGTGCGGTATTAAAACCCGTGCCCCCCGCGCACGTACCGGACACGAAGGCGCAGGGAGGCAAACGCAGAACGGCGGCCCATCGACAAGGGCAATATGAAAGCACGCGAACAGGGAGCTCCCGCCATGGACATGCCAAGACAGCAAGGGTAATGCGGTCATTTCCATGCGCGTCCAAGGCGTATGCAAATGAAAACCGCCAGAGCAAGGAAAACCGCACCCGCCACGCCGCGCCTGGCGGAAAGAAGCATCATGTGCAGCCGCGTGCTCCGCGCCAGGGTGGGCCGACCGCGGATCCGGCCACTCTGAAAGCCAAGCTCGGGGCTGTACTCTAGCCAGGAGCCGTGGCCTCCTCGGCGCCACCACGTTCCGGCGCTCTCGTGTCATGCACCATTCCAGCTGACGCCCCCTTTTAGGCCATGCGTGTTTAAAGTTGTTCGGAAGCTGCACCTATAGCAGCGCATGCATGAAATTTCTATTTCTTCACTTTTTTCTTTCAAAGGTGGCAAGACGAGATTTATACCTACGCGGTAGAGGCGAATGCTGAAGACGACATTTCAATATACCACGTAATGGGCGAAAACGATCAAGGATGCTTCGTTCCGGGCACACCGCTATAATAATACCACTGCTCAGCAGTAGGTGCCATAGGAGGCCGAACAAAGAGCATCGGATGTATGTACACACATGCATCGCAATACGTTGAGAATGTACACTAAGACGCACAAATCTGGGGCCGTGCTCTGAGCACGCCAGGCGATGTAAATGGCTAACAAGACCTCTTGACAAATGGCGTAAAGTTGAAGACTTGCATGCAATCACAGCTTTTATTTCATAAGTAAGTTGTCTGCATACTGCATGAAGCTACACTGCAAACCCAAGCGGGTTTCGCAAAAAGTCTGGTAGCTGAATAAAAATGTTTCAGAGACCGAACCCGCGACCAACGCTTTTCCGTGGCCGTCACTTTCCTAAAATGAGCCAACGAGGCCAGCATGTCGAAGAGAGAGGCCGAAGTAATATGCGATCTGCTATAGCATCCTGGTTAGCTCAGATGGTATAGAACGACCGCCTACAAAGGGCGTCGGTGGCGGGTTCGATCCCCTGCCGAAGTTTTCTTCAACTGCAAGCAATTCTTTACGAGAAACTGGCAAAGCCTTACACAGCAGCATTTGCAGCTTCACGCTACTATAGTCTCCAAAATGACAATCATCCCTTTCATGAATTTCCCACCACCTTGACCGCTTCCGCAGGGCTGACTTGACAGAGAACTCTCAAATAAGATTGGTTGGTGGGTAGGGTTCAAGGTTCAGGCTAAAAAAGATCTCGCGAGAAACCGTTACGGAACGTCCTGAACTAGAATACGTACTTGGGCGAGTCGGTACGAATTCACTTCACAAGAACGACAGCGCTTAAAAGACGAGGACTTTCGTGTCTTTCTAGCATGATCATCTTTTAGCGCTGTTCTTAGAAAATGAACGCCCCATCCGGCGTTGCTCACTCTGTAATTATATCTTCGTTGTTCGTCAAGATTACAAGCAGGCTTCGGAGTAGGCACAGAACGAAGTACGCCCGCATTCGCATGCGCTCACATCGTACAAACAGCTACGAGTGTGCTCATCACCCCCAAGTGCACTACATATACAAGTAATCCACAATGACGTTAATGATGTTAAGGAATCGAAGAACAAAACACAAAAGACGCCACAACAGTGAAATTTCCTTTCCGGCTTTTGTCTGCCTTTACTCACAGTTCCGGGCCAATATCTATTAGCTGGTTACAAAAGCAACAACGCCTCACCCCGATTCTTTAAAAAGCAATTTAGTTCACGGACAAAGTATAGTGACAATTCCTGGGGTTTTGCGTGTCAAACCTCGATAAGATTATGAGGCACACCGTAGTGGAAGGCTCCGGATTAATTTGGCACCCTGGTGTTCTTAATCGTACACTGACGACAGGCCACCAGCATTTTCGCCTCCATCAAAAATGTGACCACCGCGCCGAAACCGCGCCTTTTAGGTTTCGCGTTAAAAGGGAACCGAACACAGTTAAACTTGACAACAGAGTACACCCGTCCATAGATTAGAGCTATCAATAGCACACATTCAGAAAGGTAATAAACTGCGTTCATGTCTCGCCCGCATCGTCAATAGAAGAAACAGCCTGTAAAAGTGAACGTTCGAGCAAGAACCTCCATCGTTTATCATCATCGTACGTCAGAGCGCAACTTGAAAAGATACACAAGATATTAAGGAAAGCAGCGAGAGAGAACACCCAAAACCCCTTCCATTGCGGTGCGTGATGCAGTGAAGAGCTATAGCTGGGATCCGGGGCTGCAAGGTTACAGGCTGCACCGAGTCGCTGTCGTTTGCATTCCACGACGTGCATGCATATTACACGGGCGCCAAGCGACGCTACATTAGCCCGCCCCATCCTTTTCATTTTAGTTCCCTAGCTCAAACATCAGCTTTGTTTTCTTTGCGCCCCGGCCGGACAGCTCGGTCCAAAAACTCAATACGGCTTACGCGCACACGGACCACGGCGAACCTGCGCGCGAAATACGGCCTTTCGGGCTGCACAGCTACTCTCGGCTGTAATGCATGGTCGCGTGAACTCGGGGACGGTGACGAATGCGCCTGCCTCTCCGGCAAGCTCATTGGTGCGCCGAGCACACGGCGCTCGGGTTTCCCGAGATGCAAAAATGTGCAGCCTGGTTGGCGTGTACTAAAAGGTTGGCTGAATTTATCGGTGGCAGCTCGGCGGGGAAGCCGTACCGAATCGCGCGCCTTTTTTCTTTCTGTTTGTTTTTGTCTTTCGAAGTTGGCGTGGCAAACGAACCTGGCGGAGGCCATTGGACCCGTCAGAGGTACCGAGGCCGTGCCAGTGTGGTCATCACGAACATACTGCGCGCAACGCAGCGCGCGTGAAACACCGCGGCGACGCTTGTTGCAGAGTCGGGGGATGCTCCTTTCGCTATATGGTAGAAGGCGCGCCTAATACGACGACGAACGGAGGGTCTCCTTCGTTACGACACTTTAGAGCGCAATCCGCGAGCGCCTCTACAAGGACAACCCTTTGCCCAACTCTGGTATCAGTTTCTGATCGTCCTGTCGCGTAAGTGAAGAAGGAAACCGCGAGAGCTGCCTCGGAAGGCGAAATGGGAAAATAGCCGAACGTTTGCGAGACGAACACCGGCGAACATGCTCGAGCCTCGTAGAAAATCTGGAGTGAGCTCACTTCCCGATCAAATTTCTAATACACACTAAGCGCTACACACGAGAGTCCGCCAAGGAGCGTAAGACGTCATTCGTAAACCGCATTTGCGTAGCTGGCGTAGCAGAAAGCATACCGATGATGCACTGCAGGTGAGCCACGCTTCTTTTTCATAGCTTGCTTCGGGAATCGCCGGTGACATGTTCCTTATTATACAGATAAATCACAATTCCCAAGTAGCTAGATACAATAATTATTTTCTGGCACACGCAGCAATTCCCGCCACGGTGGTTTAGTTGCTTTGGTACTCGGCTGCTGATCCGAGGGTCGCGGGATCGAATCCCGGTCACGGCGGCTGCATTTCGATAGAGGCGAAATGTTGAGGCCTGTCTACTCTGCGATGTCAGTGCACGTTAAAGAACCCCAGGTGGTCGAAATTTCCGGAGCCCTCCACTACGGCGTCTCTCATAGAGCTGATTTTGGGACGTAAAACCCCACAAATCAATCGACACGCAGCATGATTGCAGAATTTAAGTCGAGATACAGCGGCGCAGTCGTGCGTCCCAGCGCTGCACGCACATTACCACACTCGAAACATTAGCCCTTCAGATGCATTGCGTTTGAAGGTGGATATCGATACCACCGCGCACTACATACAGCAAGAGGGCAGCCGATGAAAAACAGTTGTGCGTATGTAAACACTATAGGATAAGAGAGGAATGGTCCACAACCAGAGAAATCGCGAGAAGAAAGGCGATAAAAGTACATGTGCACAACAGTTAACAGCTAAACAGATGCGACTTCACTGGAACACTTAGTTTCCAATTTCGAAGGTGTTACGTGTGTGTTAGCGCAAATGATGTCAGCGTTTACAGAAAACGAGAAAAAGATTATTCCAATTGGGAAAGAAATACGCCCGCGGAGTATACAATCACGGATCCATCACTGATCTTGAAAAAAAGGCTGTTCCCCTAAATAAGCAATATTAGTTCCAGGTGCGGTCTGTGCAAGCTGCCCGCATGACCAAGAAATGACAAGTGATCTATCAGTGCGTACAAAGTACAAATATTATTGAACTCGATTGCGTTCCTTATAAACGGCTCACGGACAGCCGACCTCGATGATAACGAGGGGGAAGCGCCGTTCTAAAAAATAGAATCGTCCCACTATCCCACCACCTCGCCGCTCGCTATCCGCCACAATTACGGTGGTATCGCTAATTGTGGCCCATGCTGCCATTATACAATGATAACTCGCGATGTCAATCAGTAGTAGTACGACAGTGAGCCAAATAAGCCTGTGAAAAAGAGGTCAACCGATCTCTCGGTATTTTCCTCTTGCTTCGTGAGCTGTTTATTGCAAGTATATAAAACGAAAAGCCGTTTTTTTTTTTTTTTTGTATGGGCGCTCTGATTAGAAAGTTTCAGACTACGTGGCTAAAGAGCAAGCAGTCTAATATTCTAACCTGCGATGACAGGATCGAGCACGGTGGCAGAGGCGAGGAAAGGTACGAGAAATACAGCGACGAAACAAAAGCAATTCGTAAACACGTGCATCACGCGAAAGCGTGCCTTCCTCGAAGACATAACTATCAATATACGCCTATCGCAAGACAGGTCACAATTTCTAATGGTACAGTTGATCAAACATGACAAACTACTTTGTCGCCATCATAAGCAGCTGTTCACTTCGGCCCCATAACGCATCGACGTGGCGATGCCGTACACCCCGTTTAGATAAAAGTACTCCAATCCACGTCACAGTTATCCGCACACACGATCAATTTACCGAGAGAGTTGCCTTACAATCACCGTGCGTGCGCGAATGCCCGCTTCTGCCACCCAACCGGCCGCATATCGCCGCAGAAATAGAAAATGAAGGAGCACATTACGTAACGCGCACCCGCTGCGGTCAAGTGTCCACGAGCGAGTCGCATGAAGGCCACAAAGCGGGGCCCGGCGGAGACGCGCTTTTACGGCCGTGGTGCCATAACAGTAGCGGGTCCTTCGCCCCCTCCCAAGCTGGACAGCACGAACAACATTCAACGCAGCGTACAAATCATCGGCGAGCGCGCACGGCGCTCCGCTGTCGCGCGGCACCTCCGGGCCGGCCGAAACCGGTCGCCGCGCGCGCATACGCCGCTGCGCCAGTGTAAAAGCGGGCGGCAGCACTGACGCGGTTGACAGCGAGCAGGCAAACTGATTACCGAACGGCTCGATAATTATGCGCGCCAGAAGGATTCCCATGCCTCGACCCCGCGGCGACCGCGAGGCGTCCCACGAACTCGCAATCACCGGCCATCCCGGATACCGCAGCGGGGCGCGGAACCCCCGCCGGCCCGCTGTTTGTTTTAACCGCGGGGGGCCACCCCGATGTCGCCCCTCTCCGCGCGCCGAGGTGGTATGCACGCACGCCCCCACCGGCGAGAACCCCCCCTTCTCGAAAGGTGCTCTCGGCCGCGCGTACTTCCAGTGCTCAACCAGTCCCGCGTGCGCAGAGACGACGAGGAATCGGCGACACCACAGCCTGCTGGGCGCCACGAAGTTCCTAAAACAAGGGGTCAGCCGCAGCAGCGTAGCTCAATAGATAGGGGCAGCAGGTACAGCCGACGCGAAACACGCGTGCAGTCAGCGCCGATCTATTTATATTTCGAGACTTCGCCCCCATATGGCTTCGAGCTAGGCGATCGACACAGCAAAAACCGCGCGCATTTCCTGCATTCTTAACGGCGGCCGCGGCAACAGTGCATCTTTGTTACGTATGGCTTGCGAGGCCCGCCAGTCACGAACATTTCGGCCGAACGGTGGAAAAGTGCACGAAATTCGCCGTTAATGCTTGACAACTGGAAGACGTGAACAATAAGGGTCACGTGCAGCACAAACCAGATTAAATGGGCGCACGATGTAAAATGGATCGACTCAAAATAATGGAAACAGTCAAACATTTCATCACATACACGTGATCGAGTGACAACCCACTTACGAAACAAACATGCTTACTTTCACACAGCTTGCAAAAGATCGTTGATGGTTAATTTTTTGAGCGACAGTCTGTGCGGATCGTTTTCGGGTAAAACCCGCTTGTATTCTATCCTTATACCTCAAACATGCTAAAGGAAAATTCGGTTAAACGCGGTTTCTCCCGAGTTTCAAAACCATATATCAACTGTGTGTTTTGTTTTTTTGTTTTTTTATCTGTAAAAAGTTTGCTATGCACACGCTAGCTAACCCGCTCCATTCCGTAAGCTGCGTGCAAGCGCCATAGGCACTACACTGCTGTCATTTGTAAACTTGATTTTCTTTAAATATCCGTTTTTGGGAATCGTAAAAAAAAAAAACGATTTCTCCCCAATTATCACCTTGAATAAGAGCACCCCATTTTTACACCCGGAATTTTGGAAAATATAAAATCGGAATACCAACAACCCTAATTATATGAAGATATACGCACGGACACCGGGATGCGAGTATGTTTGATGAAAATTCTTTACCAACACAGCGCTTTGTTACCAAACGATGTCTCGTCATGCTCGGAACTTCATTCGCGCTGAACGGTCGGCGCGTGTCCTCAGGAAGCGGCTTCCGCGTCCGATGCTATCCTGAAGAAACTCGCATCGCCCCACTCTGAAACCGCTTTGCAGAGTGGTTGTGCCGTGTTACCAATGTCAGATACAATATAACCGCGCAGGTAAGAACGTTCGCAAGATATGCGCAGAGCAAATTATCGCGCCCACATCGAGTTGACTGATCTAGTTGGATCGGCACGAAACTTGCAGAGACAGTCAGCGTGGTACGTGTCGGGTAGGCGAAGATGTCTACGTATTATTTTTAAAATTCACCTAGACACTCATACGGTTATTGTTAGATACACAATTAAAATATAAATCAGAGTTGACGTTTGAAATGAATAGTGATTTGCAGAACATATATCGGTGACAGCACAATGATGAGGCCACTAAGAGATTCAAAAATTTATTAATTCGCAATAATTGCACCGCGCACACGGCGAATTATAAGAATGGAATAGTTCAGGAATACGGGGAACAACGTATTCAACGAAGAAATTCAAGTACGCTGGCGCGCTCACGACCAAGCAGCTTAAAAATGCATTATGATACGAATATTTTATCGAGCGTGTCAATCAGCAGCGATGAAGAAAAAAAGACACCACGTGAGCAGAACGTGTTGCGGTACCAAATGTCCAGGGAAGCCCCTGTACCTTAAGACCCAATATACGTCACGAGCCCCTCCCCCTTTACTTTTAATCAGAGGAATGTGACTGCTCTGCTGACATTTGATAAACTACTTTGGTAAGCCCTACGTCGGCCGCCACAGATCGAACAGACACCTATCACGCGACACCACGCCGCTGATTCCCCCGCCCTTCCTTTCTTTAATACTTGAGTGGCAATAACTACTCTAACTATATACATGGTTATTTTATCCTTGCATTTCGTGCTAAGAAACCTAGATCCCAGTTATCAGCTGTAGGCGCGGCAAGCAATGGGACAGCACTGATGGTTTTGTTACGTCAGAGGTGATGGTGAACGACCACTCGCAGCATGCTATAATGAGAGTTGCTGCGTGTTCGCTAATAATTGTTTGAATTGTTTATTTTTTACAACAACAAGGTTGCGAGGATGACCAGGCAAAAAAGCTGCATTGGGCAGCTTGAGGGGAACCTGGCCGCCTCATACGACTTGGTGCCAAGAAACATCACAGAAAGAACGCACTGACATGACAGACGCTCCTCCTGTCTGCCATTTCTGAGGTCGCGTTTTTGGCGCAAAGCTACAAGAACTTAATTCGCGATAAGGACGTGCCGGACGCTACCACGGTCCTTTCCTCCGCGCACATGACCCGCGGTCCTCGTCCAAAGACTGCTGCCTTCTACAAGCGACGAAAGGTCAGTTCTACACAAACAAGCACATTAAATGTGTTCGTTTACGCATGCATGTAGCGCACAATGTCACATTGTGCGCTACATGGACAGGTCGAGCGCCTTAGCTATCCTCTGCCTTTTGCTTGTTTTCGATTTTCTTCAAGCACTAGAAATGCATGAAAAGTCTACTTTCCAACTAGCCCAGCTTTCTTTATTAAACGCCACATTTACTTTCTCGTCCCGATGTAAGTAGTACGTGTGCGTGGACTAATACTGCAGCGCATTCGAACGAAGCCACATTCGTGCTGAAAAGGCGTTCGCGGATTTTCTTAAACGCCCCCTAATAAAGCGCACGCAATTCAGCAGACACATGGCCCAGAAAGTATTCCTCGGGGGTCGCATACTTTCCAAGGCGCTGATCTCGGTCATTCGCTTCACTAATATCTTTGCATCTGGCTCTGCTCCCATTAATGCAGTATCAGAAGACGTTACTCGAAGAGCCATTCTCACCTCCAATTGAAAGACAGCTCAAAGGCGCTTCGCAGATGGCCCCTGGCTGGCGCGTATAACGGACACAACGGTCACATCTTTCACGCCACACGGCGAGGAAGTCAGAGGTCGCGGGAACGGCGTGCTCTTGGCGATTTTTGACAATGTTTTACCCAGTTTACACGAACTGCAAGAACCCACGGCACTGACTGCAACACGGTGCATGCACACCACGTATACTCGGAAGAAAGCGGTGAAAAACTGCCGACTAACGCAACGCGGGCAATGACGGTGCTTACCTCAAAGCGGTAGAGGTCCGGGTCCTCACGAAGGAGCCGCACCAGTGAGTGGTAGTCCGTTTGAGACGCCCTGAGCAGCCACTCCCGTCGACGAGGGTCCAACTGGAAGACATCGCGCTTTCGCTTCAAGCCGCGTGACATGGTAGGCATCGCGTTATGCGATGGAACCAACGTGTATTAACGCGTCGCGTCGCGGTGCGCTCGTTGACCAGACAGACTGTCAGCGAGATGCGGCACGCGAGCCAGAAGGTAAAGTGCGTATAGCTAACCCCCCGTACTCTCGGTTTGTCGACTCAATCCGGCTGAAACGTGAGATGTTTTAACTACAGGCGACTCTGGTCACGGGAAAAAGAAATGTTATCGCGGTTACGTGTGACGTCGAAGCATGCTTTCAAGGTGATCGCCTTTCTTTTTTACGTGGTTAACGCTGTGCGCTCGACTGCGGGGGCATATGCACATACCTGGATGCGAAGAACAAAAAACCCAGGGAAGAGTCTTTCCCAAGCGCAAATGCGATAATAAAAAGAAAACAATAAAAGCAGCTTTTTCACATGAGGTTGTTTCAATGAGAAAACCGTTTCGTTTCACCAACAACGACAGCGTTGCTTCGCATTGAAGCGCGCATTTCTATTTCACTGTGAGTGCATGTTTACAGTAAACCGACTAGATCATCTTACTTGTCACCGATCTGAAACAGAGAAAGAATAACAATATGGGGGTATGCCAATAAAAAGGGAAAGTGAAGCAAAAGGTGCCTATACCTGCACCTACAAGAGTATAGAAGGCTGCAAAAAAAAATCAATAAAAAAGACGGTCGCGCGTTGTGCTGTCGCGCATTGCTCTGGACTGGTGAAGATTGCACAATATATCGATCTCTAGCAGGTGTTAAAATGAGCTGAGTAATAACCCTGTCATGCTGTACTTATGAAGGCTTCAGGTTCGAAAGACATTCGTTTCTAAGTAATGCCAGGTATTGTCATTGGTCAACGATATCAATGACAACAGTTTCAAGAGAACAGACCAGAAAAGATGCAGAGTGGTTGAAGAGTCATAGTTAATTTAAAATAAATGCAGGGTTTTGCTTAACTGAACATTAACTGAACTTAACTGAACGCAGAGAACTTTATTACGGCTGATGCGGTAGAGCGGAACGGCGACGCTCGCTTGCATCCGGACAAGCTTTCAGTTGCTGTGTGCACAGCGCTCAGCGAATGAAACGCTATAATGATTTGATTTCTGTGGTTTTACGTCCCAAAACCACGACATGATTATGGGAGACGCCGTAGTGCAGGTTCAAGGAAGGTTTGACCACTTTGGGCTTCATTATCATGCTCTGACATCACGAAGTAGACGGGCCTACATTTCGCCTCCATCGAAATGCATCATCCGCGACCAGGATTAGATCCCGAGACCCCCGGATCAGCAGTCGAGTGTCATAGCCACTAGACCACTGTGGCGAGACGAATGAAACGCGATACGCGGAGCGTACGGTTGCCGGTGCTTTTCGCGACGTCGCTTTGCGCTGTGGACACCGAGCTTATTCGTTGTGGTGCTCAATGAAAGCCACTTAAGCCAGCTACTTTTTCAAGCATTGCGTTTCAGTTAGGCCTCTCTGTGACGTCCCAGAGCACTCCAGTAGCACAAAATGCGCCGGCGATCATGCGGTCCGAGTATCGCGTTTCGATCGCTGAACAGTGTACTTTGAATGCCCCGCCGCGCTTGTCTATTGGTTATGCACTCGGCTGCGGCGGCCGCATTTCGATGGAGGTGAAATGTTGAGGCCCGTGTACTGTACAATGTCAGTGCACGTTAAAGAATCCCAGGTGGTCGAAATTTCCGGGGCCCTCCACTACGGCGTCTCTCACAATCATATCGCCGTTTTGGGACGTAAAACACCAGAAATCAAATAAGGCATTGTACTGTGGATCTCCACCAAACCACTGAAATCGAAAGCAGAAGCATATTAGTCAAACAGACGTTAGGTCAAGAAGCAATACGTCAGCAGCGCATTCAAGCAAGCGGCGTTCGCTCTCGCACCCTGTAGCCAAATGGCGACGGTGGTCAGACGACATGAATTCGAGAGTCAACACAGTTTATGACACCTTGCCGCACCGTTTTCTGGTTAATATGATTTCTGATTTCTAATATGATTTCTGATTTCTCTTTTTTTAAGTTATATGTAAATGCAACTGTCGCTGTGCTGCCGTGAGCCCTTGCAAATGGGGGCATCGGGCTCGTCAAGCTGTCGGAAGACAGCTTTTTTCCGCCGCTCCTCTGTTTGTGAAATGGACACAAATAAAGTTGATTGATTGATTGATTGACATCTTAGAACGCGCAAAAATCATATATATTTGACAAACTAAGAATGTTCAGTGCCCCACGTTTACTTTGTGTCTGGCGTAGAGTGTACATTTGGATCGAGTGAGAATGCGAATGAGCTTCTCGAAATCCTTTCAGAATTCATGCGATTCAAATGAGATTAAATATCGCCTTGCAGGAGCTGAATAATGTCACTACATGCTAATGTCATACCATTAGGATGAAATTCATACGTTCCGTGTGATAGCGGTACGAGTCTAATGGTGCTTTTGCTCACACTCTTGTGAATATAGCTGAGTAAGAACGCAGACGAATGCTGAGCGCGTAACGTCACAACTAGCAATTAAACGCAGGATTGCCAGGTTTCAGCAGAATAACAGCTCACTTGCATCCGTTGTACATTACGTTCAGTATATGAGCGAGCCTGATGCACTAGTCGTTCTTAAGTTACTAAATAACGCCTTAGGAAGGGGTCAAGGGCTCGTTTTAGGGCTCGCCAAGGGCTCGTGTTAGAAACAACATAATGAAACAACAAACACTAAAGCTTAGGAAAGCATAGGGGAAGTTATTCAAGTTCCTAATCGTGGTATTGTAATTTTGGAGTAAGTAGAAAGGAATTGAAGTGGACGAAAAGACAACCCTGTCTTTGGTGGAAACCGAACCTACGACATTCGGATGGCGCGTCTGATGCTCTACCGCTGAGCTACGAAGGCGGTCGTCCCCTCCTCCACTTTATTGGGTATTTATGTATATGTAATCCTGGGAGTGTTAGGCAGCGACACTCGTAGCCATGGTGGCGAATGTGGAACATTCTTAATGCCTGAGGCATCACGTAGAACGTGATCTTATGTCGAGATAACGTTCTAACGTCTTGGTAATCTGTGGCAGTTCTCGCGTTCGTAGGTACTGACCACGATATCCGTCACATGCTGACGTAACTGCATTTACGGGACTACTACTATTGCTCATTCCTGGCTGGGCAACATTCTCTCAAAGATCGCTTCGCACTGAGCTACTGATAGCGCTTCAAAATGTGTAATCCAGATTTGACCCGCAATACGAGGTGGTGGTGCAGGAAGAAGTCGCTCTGCACCACGTGGGGCAGTTCGTGCAAGCGAGCGCATACTGAGCAGTGCGCGCCTGCTGATCTGGGCACGTGACAACGTGAGTACGCCACACGAGCGCCGTTTTCTTTCGTGCGAAGACCGCACTACTTGCACCGGCGTAGCGCTCCATCCTATCATCACTACTATAAAGGACCGAATTTACAGAAGCGTACCGGGAGAAATTGTCCAACACCTAACAGGAACCAAACATAAGGGGACAAATCCGCCGGGCACAGGTTTACGTGTTTGGGGGACTATAAAGCGCACGAAGAGCGAAGGTGATAAATTGAGGTGCGTTGGCTTGCAAAGGCTTTGTCACACTCTCCTATCATTGTCGTGATAACAGCCTAAAACCCTAATACCCCTAAACTCGGAAAGTATAGGCAATCGTCACTCCCGATAAGTGAGGTTGCTGGTTGAACTATACAGGTCGTATCACAGCAACTATACTGCTGGTATCTCTCCATGCTCGGCCGTAGCAGCGCGGTTGAAAGCATACGCGACCGACACGGAGTGCAATGGAAATGGGTGAGCCGAGACAAAATTTGTGGCTAATGAGCTTTCCTTGCTTCAAACATTTCTTATTGCTCCAGGAAATGATGCGCGCTCGAAGATTCATACAGTGCTGGTAAATAATGTCGCCTTTTTTTTATTTATTACTGAACGATTTCCATTGCGGTTTCTGAGCACCGAGCTTGGCAGCGGCGTCACTACTTATGAAGCTCGATCACGTGACTCCGCAGAGCTGCGACGCACGCACTGCTGATAGCGTCTGCTGCCGCACACGCATGCTGTACTTGCGTAGTGTCTCCGAATTTGCCGGGGCAGAAGACCCACACGCAATAGCATACAGGCATGGTCGGTGCGCGAGCAACTGCCTGGATGCCTGTTTAACACTCGAGCAAACTCAGACGCTGGATAGAGAATGTAACTTTGTGGAATTGCGATCTACCGAAGATGTACGCATGATAGGCAGCGGTGTTGGCGACACCTGATGGTGCGAGACCTAACCAGACACCGACACAAAGCTAATGTTGCTGAGGCGCGTTCACGGTTTGCTTCACTTCTGGCGTAAAGCGTTACCAACTGAGGAAATTAACTCAGAGTATTTTCATTATTTTCCTTCAACAAGAATTACGGCAGACAAAAAAAAATTAAACGCAGTGTAGCTGACGCGCTGCAAGATGTCTCTAACATTTCGATCGCGGCGGTGGACGGCTCCGGTAGTCCGGTATCCGTAAGTGTGATCAAGTCTACAAATTCTCGCCTTCGCACGTTCACGCCATGATGTGAAGCATTCTGTAAGGTAACCTAAAAACTGAGCGGAGTGTTAGTAACCAGCCGGTGCGGCTCACTGGACTGTCCAGGCTTGCTCAGCACCATAGCTAGTACACTCGCCGCAACTGTGGGTCACAGCTCAGTGTATGTCGCTCTAATGCGGTATGGCGTCACTGAAACTTTCAGCTTTCCACACAGCGGTGTCGGTGTCAGTAGCGCTAGCGATGAGTATAGATCGTGAGAACTCTTTGTAAGCTTATTGTAATCGGTCAATAAACAGACCGCGGCTTAGGCGGGCGGGCGGCTGGGGAGGGGGGGGGGGGGGGCACAACGGGGCTGCTTCTACCTCGCTCAGCATAAAGTGCTCAGCAAGCTCAGGTCGAGAGTGCCGTGGGGGACCGTTAAACTTCGACCTCTCTCTCTCGTACAGTGCCTTGACACGGTTTACAAATTTCCCTCGGGCCGCCTAAGCCATGGTCCGTTCATTTTGGCCGACAGCACATTTTAAGCGCTTCATGTGTACAACACTTCGTGTTGAATGGAAGTACGGAGGAAGCCTACAGAAGGTATTTTCTAGCTTCAAAAAACTACTGTCCTGGCCCTTTAAACAACTTCCGTTTTCTCGGGTTTTCGAGAAGCGGTGAAAAGAGGGGCAGATTGAGGAGCCTGTTTCGCGCTGCCGGCGCTTTTCACGTTCATAAAGCCAGCGTATTGAGAGCAGCGAGTCTTCACGGCCTTCGGCTTAGCTCTATTAGTGCTTGCCTGTGCGCGGGTGACACAATGCTCGCTAATTTAATCGGCAAACTTTTACACTTACAGCAAGTTACACGGGCGATATAGCTACGAACTTCACTTCGTGTAGTTGCTTATTACAATACTATCGCCACAAATAATTCGCATTTCGGACGAAACTGCAACTCTGTTTGAGCCTTGAAAGGCACGTATAAAATAGAAAAAGAAAATGTTTCGAGTTCACCTTATCACTGCCTGAATTTATTTTCGGGCTCTCATCGTTACGTGCCTGTATCTGCCTAGCTGCCTGTCTGAAAAACGTATCAGGGGAGTTGTACTTACATTGCGACTTGCAGGAGTGAGGCTACTCCTAACTAAATATTCCGAGGACACTTGTGTACTTTTAGAGTATCCAGTACCTGACGTACTACGTTTCGCTCGCGAGCGGTGTATTTCGGCCGCTGGTCACAGAAACGTGTCATTCCGCTCATTCGATCCAACACAGGTACTGAATTGCAGGCACGTCATATTTGGCGACACAGAGTATGATACAATACTACTAGAAATACCCTTTTTATATGCAACACAGTTTCTTTCTCTCTCTCTCTCTCTCTCTCTCTCTCTCTATCTTTTCTTTTTTTTTTTTTTTTTGACAATGTATGAGGTCACGTTTGACTAGAGCGGTCGCACTTGGCATCAGCTGGAAGAACTGGAACAATGCTGGCCAGTAATAACCGATCCTTTGCCGTGTCGGCAACCCAAGAGTAGCCGACCGCAGTCTATACGCCTATACAGAAGGCGCACCGATGTGCCGCGGTACCTGGCGTTACACGCTGCATTTGAAGATAAAGGTCACGGGCGTTGGGTGAAGCTCCGAGCTCATAATTCCAATATACAATTTGTTTTGGATCAGAGCCCGGGGTACTTAATTAGGTTGACCGGGCTCCACTGCATAAGAGGGACGGAAAACTATTATCGATTGACATAGGTAAAGAACAATACGGAATAACTAGATCGATAGCTTAAGTACTTGGTGTCCGGTCAAACATTCATCGCAATGTAAGATCCCAATACGTCGGTCTACCATGTTATGACCCCCTTTGACGAGGGGAAGCACGTCCAACACTTAAAAAAAAGAATGCCCCGGGAAAAAAAAAAGAAAAACTTATTCCTAATGTCTAAGGCCCGTATTCACACAGCTACCTTGTCCTTAACAACTCCGGCGATTTTTCGATGTCCACTGATCTCAAAGGAACTTTCAATATATTGTAGCGAAACGTCGGGGCCGTTAATGTTAGACGCATCGGAAGGTCAGGAAGACGAAGAGGCGTGGGAGCCACTCCGCGCAGGCAAGCGATGAGGAGTCGACACAGTGAATTGGGAGAGCACTCATTGGGGGGTTTATTTAGCTAAGACATCTTGAAGTTGGAAAACACACAGGGCAAAAATTATACAACATAGAAAATGGTATCATACCCCGTCGGCCTGCCGAACTGGTCGCCGGTGGTTTCGAGCGTCATGGTCCCCTAGTCCGCTCTCCAAAAAAGGCCAGTGTCGCCGCTTAAATAGCACTTTTCAGCACCCACGGCAACACGAACGTCTCGGAACACCACCGCCTCCCACCAATAGGAAAACGGCTTACACGGGCCAGTCAGGCAGGCCGAAGTTAAGGATGCTCAACGCGAGCCCTCGTGATCGCGTGCATCCATCCGGCTTTGCTACAAAACTAATACAAACAACACATTCCAGAAACTGGCCGCGACGCACACACGTGGTCTTCGTTCTCTGTACTACGTCGTCAAGAAGACTCCCTGCGGTGCGCCGGCTCGTTTGCTTGAGCACCCTTCTAAGAAAGCCGTCGAAAAAGAAAAAAGAACAAGAAAACATTCTACGCGACGCGGTCTTCGCGACAATATATTCCCCTCTGTACTCTAATAAGATATGCCAAGTCAGGCGGATGTAAGCCATTTAGTTCTCCTGTAAATGAATTTTAAAAATTTTTAGCGGATTCCCATGCGGGCCACCGTGTTTTTGACGTTATCACCTTCAATGCTGCCTACCTGAGCCAGCGGGTCCTCAAAAACAAAACGTCGCGATACTTGAGCGCTCAAATCGTCGCTGTCAGGTTCAGAAAAGCTGGCGGAACTCAATATATCGTCGGATGACCTCGCCACTGGCATTTTTCTGGCTCCAGCTCCATATTTCTGATGGCGGGGAGGTTGCGACGACATCGCATACGCTGCACGAAGCATCTGCCCGTTTAGGTTTCGGTTTTAGCACGACTTTCAGTTGGTTACTTAAAGTCACTGGTGCGTTTCTGAGCAAAGTGAACAACCCTGGCTGTTACAGGACTATCAGTACCATTGGAAAAAATTGATATCAGAATATGGTGAAAATCCGCCGGAGTTGCCCTTTAACGCTTGTTTTCCTTATCTCCCTGGTGCCCTTATCATGCTTCGTGTATAAATTAGTCCAGTACCTACAAACAAGCATTATGATAGTCTTTCGCACTGATTACTATTTTAGTCCCCTCATAGCACCTCAATGTTACAGAGGAGATAAGGAAAACAAGCGACAAGGATAAGGTAAGTTCATGAATACGGGCCTAACAAAAAAAAAAAAAAAAAACGTAATGCACAAGAAGGTTCGAACTTTTACGAACCGCCAACTTTACCTTTTATTCAAAGCCAAGCCGGAAATCACCTTTCTCTGAAATGCATACAAACTGGTACAGAAGATATTTTGGTCCAACAATATATTGCAGAGCTACAGTTCTTCCTTCACGCTCATTGTGCCAGCACATAGGCACTGGATACGGAAACGCAGCGTGAGGCGGAATGTGCAGCGCGAACTTCACTTATAAATTTCATTTCATCACCGCGTTTTTTTTTTTTGAAGATTATCTTACGTCAACCACAATTACAATAATAAATAATTACCTGGTTCACTAAGGTATAGGAGTCCAGCAACTTTAGTAACGACTGGAAAGCACCTCGTGCTGCGAAAACATTGCGAGCGGCTCAACAGCAACAACGTTGCGTTCTTCCAGTTTGATATGTCTATACTTCCCTTATATGAAAGGGGAAAAGAAAATATTTTTATAATATTTCCATACACTTAAAGGGCCATTAAAGGCAAATGTTAAGATGTGAATCGTTAAATACCATTTCAGCAAACACGCAACGCCTGTTTCACGCCAAGAAAATGCTCACCATACAGCGACCTTGCAACATTTTTTCCAGAATATAAAACGCTGCCTATCAGTAGCCAAGGCTCGTTTGAATGTGCGAGTCAAAGCTTACGTCACTGCATGAAGCAAGTAACTTGCAATTTTTTTTCAACAGCAGCTAGGAACCACTCGCTCTGAATTCCCTCTGTAAATAACGTAGACGATGGATCGCAGACGGGTGGAAGGACATGGCAACCGGCTGATTATTTGATGATCGCAAAAACATCCTCGGAGATACTTACGCAGCTTTCTTGTTTCGAGTTCAATAAGTGAAGATACACGCTCCTCTCTTCAGAAACACGAACACAAGAAAACAATTAGTTCCCCGTGGCAGGCTCCTTGAAACCGAAACTTGCCGGGTAAAGAGCGTCTGTGACGTCGATGTCGCCGCCCCCACGGCTTTCGTCACTCGCCACTCGCCCGTGGTCACCGCCGCTCCGGCCGCGCAAGCAGCTTGCGTTATCTCCTTCTTATCTGCGGCGTTGGTCGCCGCGGGCGAGTGACGAAAGCCGCGGGGGCGGTGACATCGACGTCACAGACGCGCTTTTCCAGGCCGATTTCGGTTTCAAGGAGCCTGCCACGGGGAACTAATTGTTCGCGTAGCTCCGACATGCACTCCGCTATTCAAAATTTGAGCGTTGGGATAGGTAGTGTCGAGGACGGGCTCCAAAGTACTCATTTACTATAGCCACGAATTGCTGATAATTAAAAAGTTAATTAGCGTAATTTCGCTAATTATGCATACAAGTGCGGTAATTGTTCTATATCTAGAGGCCGCCAACCCGTACACTCGAATGGTACACAAGAAATTCCCGCGATTTATGTTTTTCTAATTTTAAAGATGTGTTGCAGCTAAAAAAAAAAAACACCCTGTATATTGCAGAGCTACAGTTCTTCCTTCACGCTCATTGTGCCAGCACATAGGCACTGGATACGGAAACGCAGCGTGAGGCGGAATGTGCAGCGCGAACTTCATTTATAAATTTCATTTCATCACCGCGTTTTTTTTTTTTTTTTTGAAGATTATCTTACGTCAACCACGATTACAATAATAAATAATTACCTGGTTCACTAAGGTATAGGAGTCCAGCAACTTTAGTAACGACTGGAAAGCACCTCGTGCTGCGAAAACATTGCGAGCGGCTCAACAGCAACAACGTTGTAACGTTCTTCCAGTTTGATATGTCTATACTTCCCTTATATGAAAGGGGAAAAGAAAATATTTTTATAATATTTCCATACACTTAAAGGGCCATTAAAGGCAAATGTTAAGATGTGAATCGTTAAATACCATTTCAGCAAACACGCAACGCCTGTTTCACGCCAAGAAAATGCTCACCATACAGCGACCTTGCAACATTTTTTCCAGAATATAAAACGCTGCCTATCAGTAGCCAAGGCTCGTTTGAATATGCGAGTCAAAGCTTACGTCACGGCATGAAGCAAGTAACTTGCAATTTTGTTTCAACAGCAGCTAGGAACCACTCGCTCTGAATTCCCTCTGTAAATAACGTAGACGATGGATCGCAGACGGGTGGAAGGACATGGCAACCGGCTGATTATTTGATGATCGCAAAAACATCCTCGGAGATACTTACGCAGCTTTCTTGTTTCGAGTTCAATAAGTGAAGATACACGCTCCTCTCTTCAGAAACACGAACACAAGAAAACTAACTAGTACTTCCCGTCTGGATCAATGGTCGTCTGTCGACTGGTTCGTTTGCTCCTACAACCCTATTCCTATTCATGTGGGGCAGCACTGGATGGCCTACACCCACACTATTTCAAACACGCCTGCCAGAGTCGGCCATTTGTCCCGTCCTACGACACTACTTACCCAGTGCGCTTGCCATTGCACGCCGTGTGTTGTGTTGCACAATCGCGCTTCTTGGGCAATGTAGTTGCCGCGACCGCCGCGGGGTGCCGCCACGTACCGACGGCGCATAATTAAATTTTGTCCAGTGATTCTGGTGGCCAGTTAGTCATTATAATGGAAGTGTTCGAACATACGCTTAAAGATGGAAAAGATGACAAATTGTTCAAGGTCATAACGCGCGCTTAAGTAGCCTCTTGCCCCTTGCCAGTTTTACATACAACACTCCGCTCCCGTCTACAGCTTCCAGCGCGCTCGTCGGAACTAAAGAGAGAAGGTGCTCGGTGCGAGGAATCCCTGCACTACTCATACTTGACGGATTCGAACACAGCTACAGCGCACGTTTAAAAAAAAAAAAAAAAAGCCACGCCTCAAAGGTGCGCATGCCACTGACTTATACTGCCTGCGTCCGAGAGAAGAGTTGGGACGCCGCAAGCACCATCACCGCTGTTCATTGCCCCACAATAGGCGCTACGGTTTCTCGCCTAAAGCACATTACGCATACGCAAACGATATCAGACATGGGGAATTTCCGTGACTAGAGCGAGTTTCGCGACAAAGGCTAGCTCAGAAACACACAATACTAAAAGCAATACTGTGAGTGCGCGATACCGAAATACTGTAAGTAACAATACTGAAAAGACAGCGCGAGAGGTGCAAAGCAGCGAAGAAAAAGAAAAAAGCAGCAGTAGTAGAAGAAGAAGAAGGTCACAAATGACATCCCCCTCCTTCCCTATCGGAATTTTAGAGAGAATCACAAGTAGCATTTTATTCCCTTACAGATGCACTGCAATCTTTTATTGCGATAGCAATTATATGGCCAGTCTCGGCTGGTTTTTGCCGTCCCCGTCGCCGCCGTCATGAACCGTATATGTATAAGTATGTATATGTATATAAAAATCCCAAAGAAAAATAATTCAGATAAATACTTCCGAAGTGCGGAATCGAACCAGGAACCTCTCGCTCCGCAGCGCGTGGCGCTAACCACTACGCCACAAAGAGCAGATCCTTCGACGAGCTAACGGCGAGCCTTATATACACACCTTTTACCGCTGGCAGGACTCAGAGGACGGCAGGCGCTTATAAGCGTTCCTTAATACCAGCGAGATGGCGCGAGGAGCGCAAGGGAGCGCACGAAAGTCACTCGAGCTCAAGGGACGCCGCTAAGCGAACAAACAGAAGATGAGCGCGAACCATCAAGTGTCACAGCTCGACACTTGAAGCACGCTAGTTTCCTTCGCTGCTTCGGCCGCCTTTGAAACAGGAGCGCTGTTCAAACTGAGAGAATCCATTGTGACAGCTCATTCGCGCTCGTTCGGTGTATATCTGTGCGTTCGTTTCGTGCGTGCTTCACTTGATAGTTCGCGCTCATCTTCTGTTTGTTCATTTAGCAGCCTCCCCTAGCTTTGTACCTGTAGCTTTGTGACACACGACGTATAAAGCCCTTCGTACCAGCACGCGCTGCCCACGGGAGGCGCTCACTTAGCAAGTGCATGTTTGCTACAATTAATATTGCTCCTGAAGCTGCGAGCCTCACTTCGTATAGCATTACAGTTTCTTGCTATCGCATTCATTGCTTCGCCCTTGCGGCGAAACTGTGACTTTTTTTTTTTAAATCACACGCGGTGACGTTATAGAACTTCTGGAGCACTTCTGTATAACTGTAACTTAAATTGTTACTTGCCTTTAGTCTCCTTTTGACCTGCCCGAAGTAAAATTGGTTTCATGACATTCTTTATTCGAAAACTTGAGAATGCAAGCAAGTTCCAGAGCCGAGAAGCGGTGGATACAAACTTAGTGAAATCAAACTTCAGCAAACCTCAGTTAAAGAAACCATCCATGCATGCATATGAACTGCTACATAATTACCCTGAACTTTTGTAAACACCGACGCGATTACACGACGTCGCGATGACCTCTCGAAGCTATGTGTTCCACTATACACACCATGCACGAAAGGGGGTCAACACCAAGAAACGTATGTTAAAGCCCTCAAAGGCCCCTCCACTGTCAAGCGGGATAAAATGACCGTAAGTTAATTTATTGGTGTTTTATTTTTCTTGGTCCTTAGGCATCTCACTTCAATAGTATTATTCTGACATTCCCTTGACGACTCTCGATGTCGTTTGTCGAATAAAAACACTCAATGGGCACTTAAGAAGTGCGATAACATCGAAAAAAAAAATCAACGTCTGCTCAGGCGCACGCGCACTACATCAAAAGCACAAAGAAAAATTTCGTGCGCTACAACGCTGCTACCGAGCGCCAAATTCAAACCGCGTTCGTTGACACTTGAGTGAAAACCAGTAAAAACTCACCAGCATACAATTAATTAATTAATTAATTAACAAGCAGGTGCGTCCCACACTCACCGTGTTAACGGAAGTGGTGTCATCATCAGGCGCCTGCAAGGAAGGCAACGACAAATCAGAAACCACGCGGAGCAACAAATGAAAATGAAAAGTCAGTGCGAAATCATACATGAAACGAGGGTACAGAATAGCAAATCGTCCGTTGCACGCTCTCTCATTAGAGGGAAGAATGTTGCAGCGCGCCTCATAACCCCAATTTGTGCTTTGGATTTTCCGCACCAATTTCATCTACGCATTTATGAAAAATACCGAAGGAGATGTTAAATTCTGAGAGAAAACCAAACATACAGTTTACGCATTTTGCCTTCGGCACTCTCGCGATCCGATCCAACCTAACTTAATTGTTTATTACGCTTGTAAGCAGAACATATTCGCTAACGTATTTTTTCTCGGGGCTCAGTAGTGCATGCATCCAGAGGCTGTGAGTCTTACAGCAATGCGCGAAGTTCAGACGTGCAGCCAAGCTCGTACTATAGGCGATGCGCAAGGCGCCGACGACGCCATCTGCCGCCACGGCTCG
>CM023481.1:281135833-281226121 GCA_013339685.2 Hyalomma asiaticum
CGGATGTAGCACCTTTCGAACTGCCTTCTACTTCATACAATGCACGGAACAAGCGGAAACGGTGAGAAAGACCTACATGTGAATTGATATTCCGCGCGTCCTCTTAATCGAATTTGCACAGATAAAAGCAACGCACGAATTCGCCACCGCCTGCTCAGACACAGCTGTTTTAAGAAAACCTGCTACAGTGTTTAAACATCAGTCAACAGCGCCGCGCTGTCCACGCACTCCGTCGCCCGAGTGGTCGTCTGCCGTTTTTTCTTTGAGCAAGATGGCTGCGAAATTAAATATGTCACTTTTGTGTCTCATCTAACTCGGACCAAGATTTTAAACAAAACCTAAAGCCCTACTATTAATCGTACGAACTCTACATTAGTGGTATAGTTGTGTGTGCTTGCAGTTTTTCATCGCGAAGTTCCAATTGCTTGTTTGATTTTAATTGATCAACTTTTTAATTACTCCTCATGTGGCTACCATGCCAATTACGAAGTTTCAGAGCACCTCAGTTGACCAATTAAGACCAATGACCTAATTTATTCTTAATGATGAAAAAAATACTGCTTGTAAGTTCACACAAATACCACTCATATGGAGTTGGTACGATTTTCGTAGGGCTCGTGATTTTTTTTATCTTTCTCCGAGTTAACTGGGACAGCCGGTGCGTGTATTAACGACGTAAATTAAGACGAGAGTGTTCTTTTTTTTTAATGCTCACGAAAAACATTAGAATTAACCACGGAGTTTGCGTTGTACTTTTCCCACTAGTGCATATCGGCTTGCATGGAACCGGTCGAAAGTCAACGAACGACCTCAAGGGAGTACTTACATTTCTCGTGGCGAGACCGATGTTTCCATTAACCTAAACATTAACTGTCTTTGCCTGCATTTAACCGGACATGTGTACCGACAGAAATGACAACGATGTCCACGCAAGGCACGACGATATTCCTGCAAGGCAACATCGTGCTGTAATCGCAATGACAAGGTATACATCGCGACGGTGCCAGCCGATAATGATCGCCATTCCCCAACCAATGGAACTTCCGCAGGCCTAGCCCCGATACTCACAGTGCGTGCTCCGGGCCCATCCCGGCGTTTGGAGGCGTTGTTCCCCGCGGTACTCGACGGTAGCGCAGGTTTCCCAGGGACGCCACTGTTTTCGGCCATGCGATTGATGATCTGCGTTTTTTCTTTTACCGTTCCAGGGCTCACTGCCACGTCCTGGATGCTCTCTTTCTTCACAGGGACGTTACCCTGCGCAGAAGAGAAGCACGACTCACGCATGTCAAATCTCCCAGTGCAAAGTGACAGTCCTGCAGAAAAAGAAATAACTATAAACTCATATACGGCTCCCTTTCGCGCACACTTACACGCATGCCATAGAAATCACTGCGCTATGATAATACCTTTAGGATTACAGCTGGTTCCCAGTGTAGGCGTACCGCTGGTTCTGGGTTTCCAGAAAGCTCGCACATTGCATGGCAGCATGAATTACGACTTACCTTGACGTCTCAGACCGTCAAGGATATTCCCATATGTCCTTAAGGTCCCGAAGGGATAATAAATGATGATAGAAAGAACTTTCAGACGCGGACGGGTTAGGAGGGTAAGAGACACGCGTTTGAAGAGTTCCGCGCTTAACACTGAAATGTCGCACCAACAAGGCCAGAAATCTACCATAAAGAAGCCGCCCCGCCGCGGTGGTCTAGTGGCCACGGCACTCGGCTTCTGATCCAAAGGTCGCGAGATCGAATGCCAGCCGCGGCGGCTGCATTGCGATGGAGGCAAAATGTTGAGGCCCGCGTACCGTGCGATGTAAGTGCACGTCAAAGAACCGCAGATGGTCGAAATTTTTGCAGTCCTATACTACAGCGTCTCTCACAATCATATCGTGGTTTTGGAACGTACAAAACCACAGAAATCAATGTAAAGAAGCCGGCCCACAGCTCTGCTTCAGGCAGAAGCAGAACAGTTAATCCGGGAGACTATATAGCTACTTCGGTGAAAAAACTAGAAAGAAAAAAACTACACCACGATAAACGCAGCGCCGTTGAACAAGGACATCGCAGGGATTAAAGCGCAGCTCTGTTTTCCAAAACATTCTCAACAATTCAGATTGGCACGTACCACGATTATTTGGTCCTCGAGGGCCAAATAATCACGCCCTACGAGCAGCGGAGGCCCTCCTGCTTAGCCCGGACTATCGAGATCAAGTCTGGGTTATCGGAGCGGCAAAAAAGCCAGTCCGATAACCAATTTGATTGATTGATTGATTGGTCGATTTCTGGGATCTAACGTCCCAAAACCACGATCTCATTATGAGAGACGGCGTATAGTGGAGGGCTCCAGAAATTTCGACCACCTGGGGTTCTTTAAAGTCGCGGCCATACACTTTAAGGTAGCGGCCATATTCTAACGCCACAGGAAAGGGTCAAAGGGTAACTATAGAAGACGACAAAGGACAGAGTGACCAAGTCGCCGTCTGCGAACTACCGTGCCCCAACCACCAACCCAAACGATGGATAATAAAGTTATCTCTCTCTCTCTCTCTCTCGCTCTCCCGACGGTTGCATGTAGAGAATACTGAAACGGAATGGCACGCCGAAATTAACCCTTATACGAAACACAGGGTTCAATTTCAGACTGCGGTAACCGCGTTACAAAATGGAAGCAGAAAGCCGGATGGAGTTTCTTGTGATTGTTGAAGGTTTACAGGTACCAACACGAATCTGCAGTCATTCACTACTTATATACAGTGCCCCGCGCCCGCAGCCTAGACGTGCAGATTTAAAACGTCAGAGTGACTGAAGCTCCTCGGAAACAATATTGTTAAACAAGATGGCAGACTTTTCCGTCTTTTGCGGGAAGCGTTATGCACACTGCAACAGCGTTATAAAGCGCGCAGAGAACGGTCAAAACCAGCGCTGGCTCACACGAAGCGAATCCTTATTCTATTAGACACTCATATGAAGTAGACAGCTAATCAGCCAAGGAAAACACAGGGGTACCTTGTTTGTAGCTCTTAACTGAAGTGCAGTAATTACGGAATCAATGTAAATGAATGTAGACAAAGCTAACAATAACTTGCTACCGGTCAGTTAAGATCCGTGAAACAGGCCTTTCGATTAATGGCGTTTATCTCGTAGCGAAGGTCCACATTCGCTGTCGTGGACAAGAGTGACGCCAGCCAACACTCCCGGGGGCACACACATATAAATGGCCAACAATGTGCACGGGGGAACGGGAGGCACCGCTGCAGAAAGTATCAACATGCATGATGCGGCGGTTGTGGGGTTCGCCTTTCACTGGTGGTATGTTGCGAACCTTTTCTCGACCGCTTTCGTTTTCCTTTATACCACGATTACTAAACTTCAGTGAAGCGGTACCAGAAACTCCACACACACGCACACACACACACACACACACACACGCACACACGCACTCACGCACGTTTCGTTCAGATCAACACCGCTTCAGCAGGGTCTAAGTACACGTTGAGATGATGCGGCTAAGGCGGCCGTAGAGGTGTAATTTCGGCGAAGCACATACAAGACAAGGAAGCGGAATTAGAGAGCGAGGTGAGGTGAAGTGTTTGCAGTCGTAGGCAGCAAACAGGGGAAGGGAAGCGACACGCACGGGAACGAGTCAACGGCCTTGCGCTTGTGCCATGCGTTGCCGCACAATCCTGGGGAACGAGCTGTTCCGTCCCCTCACGGACACCGCACATTGTGGCCTAACCACGACTGTGGCAGCCAACGACACGCTCCTGTACAACTTTCTCCCGCGGGCGCGCACGAAAGACACGGCGCGAGAAACAAATAGGGTAGGTCAGAAGGCCAATGCTTTCGTACGCTACCGAAGGCCACAATGTTGTCAGCGCAAAACCGGAGCTAGGAAGGCATAGTGTACAAAGGAGACAAAAAGGGGTTCGTTAGTAGCAGCTGTTTCGATACGCGCCTCCAGTCCTCTTCCCTTTATCGCGCTACAAGCGGGGAACTGAACTAATCTTACGCACCTGCTGCCCGTATACCTGCCAGCAGACGCCTTGGCCCAACATGGCTGGTGCAGACATTCCTACAGCCTGCAGACAGTGGGCTCTCCAGGCACTATAATGGCAGCTGGGACGGCGCTCTAATATTTCGCTAGAGAAGTGTCTTTCGGATAAAAGGAGCGTTTCGCTTTTCATTTCTTTCACCGATACCCGGCATGGGAAATAAAGTCGTTGCACAGAAAGGGGTGGCCGACACCATAGGCGTGCACAGCGTTCTCCATAAAAAAGGCGGGGTGGGGGTGGGGGGCGAATGTTCACTCAGCGCCCCCTCCTCCCAACATCTTCCCACTGGGTCCACTTCGGTGAAAACACGCTGCAATGTAAAGGTGTGGGGCAGATTTGGCGCACCCCTTCAGGTATCGAAGGGGAGGGAAAGCGGCGCCCCCCCCCCCCTCCCTTCCCCTCTTTTCTGTGCGCACGCTTACGGCCGACACGAACCATCAAATGCAGAACAAAAAGATTTGATGTCAAAGACTCCGCATATTATTCAGAATACCACAAACTCAGATGCGAGCGAGCTGCTGGACAACTTACCAGGCACTAAGATCTGAGAGATAGAATGGAGACCGCAAACACTGCTTTCACATGAATAACTCGGCTTTTTAAATCAGTGAAGGAATAGTGATGCTGATTTGAAGGGTAACCGCTGAGACGTCTGACAGCAAGTGTGCGCATGCGATACCGTATCGCAGGCACACTAAGTCGACGGGAAGAGCCGACAAAAGGAAAAGGGGGGGGGGGGGGGGGGGGAAGGGCGTCAAAGGGTAGAGCCTGTTCAACGTCATCGCCTAGTTGGCTCTTTGGGTACTGGCCTCACAGAGCGATAAGAGTAATCTGACAAGGCAAATCTTGCAGGCGCGGGCATCAATACCACCAAAGTTCGAACTGCATTGACAGATTTTCGACGAACATTTCTAACACAACTGCAACGAAAGCGGCTGACGTTTCAGAAACAACACTTGCAGGTAACATACCTAAGGCGACAAAGCAAAAGCACATGCACGCTGTGCCAAACACCAAATTCAGGACATTTACTATTCAAAGTAATTACAACAAGCAAGCATCAACATCAGTTCATTTCAACAAGCAAAGTATTAATACCTATCTGTTCCGACTGGTGGTAACGTGGGACGTATGGCGGACGCGAAAGAACTTGTCACTTGTTCGGCAAGTGGTGGTCGACTACCAGATCTCGGCAAACAATTCCATAGCGATGTATCTATCGGACGATCGGCGCGTGGTCAGCCAAGCGTGTCCCCTGTGCGCTCATCAACAATCGGGCACGCATCAGCTATTCCAGACCGGCTATTGACAAACGCTTGTCCTTTGCATGGTCGACATATTTGGCGGAAACACCTCGCCAAGTGAACCGAAAACGGATGGAAGCAGGTTTGTGCACGAGGCCAAAGAAAGCGCCGCAGTGTAGAAGAGCGTGAGGGGCTGAGGCGGACTTTCAGTTATACAGGCGTTTAAACACACCTTTAGTACAGAATTGACTGGTTCTTAATAATTTCTGGCGTTTTACGTCCCAAGACCACGATATGATTATGAGAGACGCCGTAGCCGAGGTCTCCGGTAATATCGACCACCTGGAGTTCCGTGCCCTGACATCGCACACGGGCCTCAACACTTCGCCTCCATCGAAATGCAGCCGCCGCGGCCGGGATTCAATCCTGCGACATTCGGATCCGGAGCCGAGTGCGATAACCACTAGACCGGGACACACAACCAAACCAGGTTACCGCTGCCGATGAGCATATCTCGCATAAAGGTGTACGCCAAGCAGTTACCTCGAATAAAGAGGTGCACTGCCGTCTTTGGCGTCGTCATGAGTGTTTTCCCTGCGCGGGAATCAGCGTACTTCTCAAGATCATGGATCAGGAGAAAATAATTCGAGAGAACCAGAAATGCATGGTAATGAGTTGTTTAGTGAGCAAGGTTCAAAAATGCAGTTGATGACCGCTGCAATCGTCCAATACACTGCTGCGAGAAAAGGAGGGCCGAAATGATAAAAATTTCTGATGCGCTCATTGCGCGCGTATTCAAACATTTTGCTATATAATGCCTAGATGAGTTTCTACTCATCTTTATATGCGTTCTTTATATGTCATTGTTGTGTGATAAGATATTTAGCGTTGCAACGCGTCCGTGCAAGTCGATGAATGTTTCAATCGTTTGAATGAGTGAGCATGCGCGTATACCGAAGGCAAGTCGTGCTGCCTGCGCCTAGGTATTCTCTCGAAATCGAGGAGCATGCAGTGTGTATAATACTACCGAGATGACACCAATACACATGCCTGTCCAGGCGAGATGAAGAGTTGCGGAAATCCACAACACCGCTGAATCCCCGTGAGGAGAACAAACGGGTTAGAAACGACTACACGTTCTGCCTTAAGCTGGCAGGCAGGGTGCCGCCATGAAGAGCGATTACAAGCGCGCTACGACAAAACGCGCTGCCGCGGTAAAAATCTTTGCAGCACCGAACTACACAAGTTTTTATCCGTACCCGGAAATGCGTGACCCTTTGACATATATAGCACCGTTACATTTACTCTTAACGACCTTCGTTACGATCTATATCGTTTCAAAAAGCAAGCTGTGCTCATTTCATTTACTATAGGAGAAGAATGAGCAACCGTTCTGAAACTATAGTTGGAACATAATGCAACAGTTAAAAAGGTTAGATCACGCTGAAACACCATGGTCTGATCTTGTAAACAACAGCACATGACACCACCGCATAAAACAAAGCCCGCTCCTTGCACGAGCACGTTCTCACAGAACTCGGTTATGGTCCTCCGGTGTTTTTACCGAGTCCCGCTATTGCGCGTCGAAAAAAAGCCATCTCCCATTACAAGACCAATCAACACAGCAAAAACGTATCTTTATGTCCTCAGCGAGATGAAACAACACGGCTGAAAACAATAAAGTTCACCTCATTCTTACTTTGCCGAAGCTTTTCCCTCTGCAACAACGCAAACACCCAAAGATTACACATATTGGAGGCCCCTGCTCTGTGATGACATCAATTCGGAATGGGAACTTAGTGTCAAAATACTACGAGCTCTACAGAAACGTTAGTAATAAAAATAACGTGCGCCAGACAAA
This sequence comes from Hyalomma asiaticum, assembly GCA_013339685.2. Taxonomy (NCBI): domain Eukaryota; kingdom Metazoa; phylum Arthropoda; class Arachnida; order Ixodida; family Ixodidae; genus Hyalomma; species Hyalomma asiaticum. The sequence continues at coordinate 281,142,993 of CM023481.1, forward strand.
CCGTATAAAACCCTGAAAGACGAGTCTCGGATGAGAGAGAAACAAAGATTCCCTCCTATGATGGGCTGCTACACTTTCTGCGGCTGACGGAGCGAAGCAGTTGCGAAAAGGTGAGCCCCCACACTAGCAGCGTTTAGCGAAGTAGCCATCTCCAATATCACCACAGCCGTTATACGAAGGAGCAACTTTTTTCTCATAAGCTTTTAGTGGATGGGACAAGTTACTCGAGCAGAGAGCGTCGAAACGTCGTTTCCTTCGCGAGCTAGTCGTTCAGTTTATTACCTTATCGACAGGGTATTACAAAAAGGGGTGGTTACAGGATGAGTGGTAACAAATTCAACATTATGTCTACAATGCAATAAAATTATAAAGTGTTGTCAGTACGGTACTACAAAGTTTACTATACATTGTCAGTTGCAATGCGATCTGTCAAACGGGGCAAAAATAAAAGATGGGCCGGTGACAGCAATAAAATTCACCGGGAAGGCCGTTCAAGTCTGCGGCAGTTCGAAAAAAAAAAAAACAATGACGATGAGAAAGTAACGGTTCACGCGTGTGGGCGTGAGACTTGGTGGGGCTGACGTGAGCGGCGAGATACGCGTGATGCGGGTACAAAATAAGGGGGTATAGTCGATGAAGGGGGCTTAAAACAATTTGTGGTGGAGCGATAGGCTAGCAAGGCGGCGACTGTGGGCGAGAGATAAAAGACCACATTGAAATTTTAGTTACGTAACGCCGATACCATATGAACACGATGAACTAATAAATCTGGCCGAGCGATTTTGAACCGATTCAAGCGCTCCGTTCAGGTATACCTGATGTTGATGCCAGACTGATGATGCGCATTTCATATTTGGTCGAACGAGTGACTGCATGCGGCCAGTCGATGCGCACGCTCCCATTCGTCGGCGCTGTTCACCCAGAAACGCAGACTAAGTACTAGTCGTCTCCTGCATTAATCTCATCGAGAGTGAAAACACCTGGTAAGACTAGAAAGTTATAGAGGGGCTATGGCTATAGTGCCACTATGATACATAGTATGAAACTAAATTAAGCTGAAGCCCACGAAACGACCAACAAAGCACCGACCGATAACACCAGGTGAGCGCGGCGAAATCACACCTAGACTACGAAAATACAGCTTAGATTGTAGATACCGCTGTATTCGAGTCGTCTTGTCTGTCACGTCGTCCCTTGTTTCATTTCCAGCTTAGCAGTGTACAAGACGCATCGAACCCGTAGCACCTTTAGAGCAGCATTAAAGCGAACACCAGCTGGCAAAGTCGACACGCGGTAACGATGTAACCAATGAGAAAACAGGTACGTACGTCACGGGACCTGCGACGCAAGCAGGCACCACAGCTGAGGCGCGAAAACCTACGGAGGAACGAACCAGCGCAGCCGACGCACATCCTGCACATCGCCCGTCGCGGTGCGAAGCGAGGCTCAATCCGGGACAGATGTTCAAAGCTACGCGTGCCGGCGCAGGAAAGGCAGCAGGTAGCGGTATAACTCGCGGGGTTTACACAAGTGGCCCTGCACGCAGGTCGCCAGGCCGTGTACACTCGCTGCCTGCACCAATGCCACAAGTCCGCGCGCTTACGCCAACGAGTTACCCGCTCTCCGCTGCTTTTCATGTGCATTCCATGGCGATACCGGAACGACGTACGTATCGGACATACGAACATATATAGACCAGGGGACGAGGAGGCGCCCGCTGCCCACCGCATTAATATTAAGCGTCCTTAGACATAATTCGGCACTTCTCGTACCGAGGCCTTCACGAACGAGGAGGATGGTTACTCTAAAGCAGTTTCAAGTTGTCGAAACTGCACACACTAGACGACGGCCACAATCCATTATCAATGACAGCCTCGTTTCCCAACGGGCCAAGCAAATTCGCTGAAAGAGGAACAAATTTCGCGCCGTTTAGCGCGTACAAACAAAAAGTGGATCGGCGTCATCTCTGGCAGCAGATATGCTCCGTTACCTGTGCTCAAGTAACGTCGCGCGCGCGACGCTGTTGATTCATGCCACTCTCACGAAATTAAATGTTGGCGATTATGTTAACAGCAGTTTTACTGCTTCACGCACACTTGACACTGTCGTGGCGGTCGCTCGACAGCTTATGCAACATGCGGTCTCGCGGCGGCGACAACGGTTTACACCGGTTGTTACAGCGAGTTCTGCCTCCCAAATCACCCAAAGTGTGTGTGTGTGTGTGTGTGTGTGTGTGTGTGTGTGTGTGTGTGTGGCAGAGAGAGATTCACAGTAATGTTGGAGGCAATTCGTGTGCAAATCGCCATTTATTTTACTAAATAATTCTAACAAATACCAGTAATATTCATTCTCGTCCCTTTTGCGCACATACTGGAACTTGCGAGATTCAAGCCTGTGAATGCTGGCGTCATTTCTTTACTAAGCAGAAATCATGAGGACGTAAACACTGTCAAGATTACTGTTCCTATTGCGGCTCAATGCATGAGCGTTCTACGTAACCTACCATGAACTATTTTTGGGGCATGCGCACGGAACAGAACTACAAGGACCAACCAGCACATATTAATTCCAATTCAGGACAACAGTATCTCGAAACTGGTGCAGCTACCCATACTTACAGCAAGAAAGCCTTGTCCTGAGCGGTGACCACGGCTACAATTGCACAACTGCAATGTATGTGCCGAACGTCACGAATGAAAAGAGAGATACGATAAGAATCCTTAATTAAAAAGCCCGTATGAGCGATTATCACACAATTCTAACGTCCGCCAACGTTGTGAATGCAGGGCCGCAAGCGTTTATCACATTGAACTGATAGGCTCACAGTCGCTGAAACAGCACTCGTATTTTGATTTCCTCTTTCGATCGTTGTGTCCTCGTCCGGACAACAGGTCAAACTATAAATATAAAATACGATACTTGTTGTTGTTTTGTGGGGTTTTACGTCCCAAAACCAGTTCTGATTATGAGAGACGCCGTAGTGGAGGGCTCCGGAAATTTCGACCATCTGGGGATATTTTATGAGAATATGAAGATTTTTGCTCTTGTAAGTGACGTGCTGACATTTTCAAGTATGTAAAAGGTAGATGTGTCTTCTAAATATAACAAACGGGCTTTCGCTCGTTTTTTTTAGTACAGGGCAAGTGCTCCACTACATTTTTACAAACTATATGCATGGGTCAAGCAGCTGCGCGAGGCCGTAGCAGGAGCGCAGTTACGCCCATCGCTTGGTGCTTGGTTTTGTAAAAAACGTGATGTTAGATAAACAACCGTGCCTTTAAACTCCATCGGGAACTGCGCCTGAGCTTTTATCTGAGCTGACTTTTTGAGCGTCGTCCGCAGCGCGTTTGCCTATTGTCCACTGGGCGTCTACTGCGCGTGACAACTACGCGACTGCTTGGCGCGTTCGGTCGGCGTTGAATTAATCAGACAGCGGAATTGAAATGTCGTAGTACAAGCTATACGAACAGCCTTCTGAGAAGAGATGTATGTTAGCCGTGAAAGCGACCCTACGGTTACAGATCCTATCGCATCTGATACAAATGAAAGGAAAAAAAAAACATCAAAACCGCGTCCATAAGGTTCAAAAAAGACGCAGCGCGAATATTTCTAGGATTGGACAAAATACCGCTGCAAATAATACATGCAGCCATACATCAACAAACACAACAAAGAAACACTGCATGTCATTTCATCATTGCAAACGACTTTGGTACATGCGACAGTCTGACGATCTCTAGCAGTAAAGCCAGTAAAGCGTACACTACAGCCGCTGTCTTCGTCGCGTAATGAAAAAGTGTAGTAACGTCACTCGCGTCACTGAAGTTAAAGAAACCGTAATAAACAAATCCACTAAAACGTTTGAAGCCGTAGCACGAAGACTAGACAAATCCATGTCATACCCATCATTCCCATGGCAGCTTCACGATCGCAGCGCCAGTTTTCCCTCTAGTATTTTAGTAGGAAACTCTATGGTGCTGGGTGCCGTGAAAGCTGGTGGCCCCTTTGCACTCTTAGTACGCTTCACTGCATCCAAATAATGCAGTGTGGTGAAGCAACAATAAGGTTTCTGTTTAGAAATTAGGTAAAAATTTTTACGAATAGAACCTATTTTCCGTAAAAATTGTGTCAATATCTGTAGGATCTCTATTACGGGTCCAAATTATTACACTTTAAGGAATATGCGGAACTGCGCTTCAACAGCTAAACGACCGAAATTTAAAGTGAAAGCCCGTGTGCCCTTCTCAAAGAAGGCCCCCCTTCCTGCTGGAGCCGAAGTGACGCACAAACGCCGCTACAAGTGCACAGCCTGAAACATGGACAATAGTGGCAAGTGACTTCGATAAGTCACGTGACGCAAGAGCTTCTACAGTAAAATATTTGTTGGAAGGTGCTTTGCAACTTCAACTCCATATCCATGATTTTAAATGAGGCCTAGTGATGGGCTCCTGAGGTTGCCCTGCATTAAAGAAGTAGGGGAAGCATGACTGGCATTGCTAAGGCTGCCATCAGAACGATGCGCTGTGGCCTGCCAGGATACATTTAGGCAGCATATGAGCTTTGAACTCAGTGTAAAAAAAAAAGCAATAATAAATAATGAAGAAGAAACAAAGAAAGAGATACGCATACAATCGAGAACACCTCCACTCTGTAGTGCAGTTATGAACAAATATTGTCATAAAATAGTGCCCACTTCGTCGAAGAACCCGGAGTCAAGTTAGAGACGGAGCACCGAAAAAACAACAAAGAAAAAATTACAGCATATCGACGGAGTGAATGATGGTGAGTGGGCGAAGCTCGGGAGGTTCATCGTAGATCGTGCCAAGTTCTGGATTAATTTAGTTAACGCGCACGCTACGAATCCTCATGGTTCAACTACGCACAAGTGAAATCTCCCACCGGCATTTCATTGCAAGATCCAGCGCATATATATATATATATATATATATATATATATATATATATATATATATATATATATATATATATATATATATATGGGTTTCCGGTGAACGCTTCTCCAACGCGAGCAGTCGGTTTTTCTCAATCAAGAAACTCGCTAGGAGACGCTGCCTGCGCCAACGTTGTCTCTCGCGGGTGAAGGCGCGTTCTCCTTTGCGAGCTGGTACAGCGTTCCTCTAAGAAAGAGCGTTTCCATAGCCAACGCGCGCCTTTCGCTCTCTCTCTGTCTCTCTCTCACACAAGACAGTAGAGGCACGCGCCGGGAGAGAGAGAGAGAGAGGCACGCGCCGGGAGGCACGCGGGTTACGCCTGGCGACTGACGCCTGACGCGTGACAAGGTTAGACTAAGAGGAGCTTCGCCCCTAAAACGGCGCCGATGAAGAGATTCAAGGCGGCCAAGGTCAGGCAGCATCTGGCGCAAGTCTAGATGGCGAGTTTCTAGAATGTGCAGGAAAGCCGTAGAAAACGGCGCTGAGTCATCGAAACACACCTGGTGACCGCGCGAGACCGACGGAGAGAGCAGGCGGAGAGTTCGTGCCGACGCTCGCCACGACGGGTGAGCGAAAAAGAGGCGCATAGAGGCATCGCCCAAGTGGGGAAGCTTCCAGTCTAATCCACAATGTTACCTCAGCTTTGTGCGCGCTGAGATCACGTGGCCCGCGCCAAATCTTCGAGAATGACTGCCGATGACAATACAAAGAGTCAACCACGGGCCGTGAGCAGCAGTCTTACTAGTATGCGACTCAGTGAGAAGAAAGAAGCAAACGACGCTGCTCCACGAGCCAACCGACGAGCCCGCCCTGCAAGCTTCGTGTTGACAAGGCACTTCGAGCGCCTCTGGTGAATAGGACTGTTTTTTATTCTCTGTCGTAGTTCATGAGCTTGTACTTTTAGTACTGGTTTCGTGTAATGTTGTATCCCATCTGTGTTTGTATTTTGAAGAGCCGTGTTTGTGCACGTTCATGTGCAACTGCCTGTTGAATGAGAATATATTTGGTTTGTTTGACCACCTTTGGCTCTGCCTTGGCTCGAAGGGACCTAAACCTTAACTGTCTAAGCTTTCGTGGGATCATATTTGGGGAACTGATAAGTCGGTTCTTGGAATCTTTCCTGGCGATTGCGCCCCGTGGCTCACAGCTCGGAATCGGTGACAAATACTCCCCAATCCCCAATCTTTGGTCTTGGTCAGCGCCTCACTATTCCTAACCGTTTTAGAATGGTGTTTCTCTCTCTCTTTTACTTCTCTACAAAATCAGTACAATCAAAAGCTAAAATAACGTAGCACTGCCCCGTTGGAATCTCACCACTAAGCTTTCTTGGTCTTCGCATATTACCAGAAAATTAGCGCAACGGCACTAGAACTCTCAGCGTTGTAAGGCACAATAGGCAAAACTCGACAACTAACGTGCGTAAATTAGCATACCTCACGTTTTTATGCCAGGAGCTCGAATTTGTGTCCCTTCTTATGGTCACAACAGTATCACTTAATGCATAAATGCGTTCAGGATAGAGGGGCCCCGTATATTCTCATAAAATTCATTGTGTCTCCACTAACTCAGATGAAACATGATTTTTTTGCATCTCTTAAACATTTGTGGCAAGGTTGCTTTGCTGTACCTGCTTCAATAAATCACACTGGTGGGCCATGGCCCCTACTCCTTGTAACAACCGCAAGCAGGAGCTCCCAATTATATAATCACCTCAACTTCAAGCCCATTTTTGGTAAAACTAGTGCCTTCAATTGTTGTTGTTTTGTGGGGTTTTACGTCCCAAAACCAGTTCCGATTATGAGAGACGCCGTAGTGGAAGGCTCCGGAAATTTCGACCACCTGGGGTTCTTTAACGTGCACTGACATCGCACAGCACACGGGCCTCAACATTGCGCCTCCATCGAAATGCAGCCGCCGCGGGCGGGATTCGATCCCGCGACCCTCGGATCAGCAGCCGAGTACCTTAGCCACTAGACCACCGTGGCGGGGCATTGCCTTCAATTCATATGCGGTACCTCGGGACATAGTATAGCACTGGGATGGCCTTTGCGATGAAATCGCTTCGACAACCAATCATCAGAAATATCGTGATCGTCTGTGTGTGCACATTACTTATACTGTTTCATCTATTTACATATATCTATTACCGCTTTAGTTTTTATTCCGTCTATTTTTTCTTTTTAAGATTTGCTGTATCACATTTCCGTTAGAGATGCTTCCATTGTTCCTAACTGTTCAATGTTGTGATGCTCCCCATAGAGAAGGCCTGACAGGGCCTGTAAGCTAAATGTTAAAGGGGTCGTGAAACGTTTTCTGAACATTTTGTACTAAGTGCGTATTCGGTGTCCTGACCCTCCAATCAACAATATGCATTGTTCCGTTGCACCGTGTGCGTTGTTTTAGAGCGATAAAAAACGCGGTTTCGGTTTCACTGCGCGCGTTCCCCCTCAACTCTCCCGATGACGTCATCTTAGTAGCCGTCATACCTCCGAGATTGGCGCGCCCTCGGGGGCCATGGGAAAACAAACCGTGCTGCCGCTTTTCTTCCGAATGGTGGCACCGCACGGTTTCCAAGTATTTTCTTCCTTTCTAGCTTTCAAGTAAATCGATTCCTTCAGAGCAAACGCGAGTTCACTGTGCCTTTGAACTTAAAAGTATCTTAGCTCAACGTCACCAAATAGTACCACGCCGGCCGGTAGTGTCGCATAGTCGTTTCGGGAGCGCAAGAAAGCTGAGATTTAAAACGGTCGTTTTTAAATGTGCACTGAATATTTCGCCGAAATATTTCGGAATCGGCTTGTCGAATGCGTATTGAAGCAGTGAAAATTACAAACCGGCATCTCCAAATTCTTTTCACGACCCCTTTAAACAAATATATTATGCGAGTGGCGCATATAAGAGGTCCTAAGGAAAGAGTATATGAAAGAAAAAAAGAGGAAATCAAAGAAGGGTGAAGTGTGATGATGTGGCCCGGAAGTCGGTAAGCATGACGCAGTACCGGTGATGGACGTAGAAGAGAAATACGAAGAAAGGGGTATAAAAAGAGGAGGTTCGCCTGACGGGACGAGGAGCGTGGGCGTCGGATTGCTGGGCAAGAGCAGAGCACGACCGTCGCCGGCAGCAGCTCCGGGACGGCGTCTCAGACGTTCTACGTCATCGCACCGTAGTTCTCGGCTCTTCTAGAGGCCTGCTAACAGCCACCGATGACTGCCACAACCTGCAACGCACAGGGAGCGTCGAGGGCTTCTGTTCCGCGCGCGCCGTGTCGGATGTGCTACGGCGTCGTACCGCAGTGATCAGCTAGACCTGAGCCAGTTTTGGGAGTGGAGGCGACTACAACCACCAGAGAAAGCCCAGGTCACTGAACCCTAAGTCCTCCCAGCGTCGACGACGACGACGACTGTACGTGTCCGCCAAGCGAGCATGCCTGCGGAACCGACGTAGACACCAACGCTTAGACACCACGCCACGCCACGCCTCGTCACGTCAGCACCGAACGCCGAGAGCTAAGTGCCGGAACGTTCACTTACTCACGCTCAAGCTGTAAACGCTTAAGGCAGAGACTTGTATTGAGTTGAAGTATTAAAGTATTTCATTTGTTGTATGCTTAGCGTTTGTGCGCAAGTGTATCCTGTTTGCTTTCTTTTCTTTTTTTCATGTATTTAATGTGTTTCTGAGTGGCACTGCAAGCGTCTCGTCCCTTCCCTCTGCAAAGCAGTTGCCCTAAGAACCGCGACAGCGAGATTGCACGTTTGAGATGGACCTAGCACCTTCACCTGTCGATGCTGAGCGAAGTGACTCAAATGTTATTTAAGCCACTAGACAAGATCCCTGTTACTAAAATAAGAATGGCAATCTTCCTTGCACATATCTGAATAGTTCCTTCAATTTTACGGATAAGTCAAATTCTTAATATTGTGCAATCTATATGCAAAGCTCACAGGCAGCAAACAACAGACCTTTGGGATAGGATGCATAAGAGGGTTTTTTTTTTGTTTTTTTGTTTTTTACCTGGGGATCTTTAATGTGCACTGAACACAGCAGATGGGCCTCTAGCACTTCACCTTCATCAAAATATAACCGCCGTGGCCGGGATCGAAGCCCCATCCTTTGTGTCAGCAGTCAAGCACCATAATCTCTGCACCGCCATGGCAGACAATCATTTATAGTTCAAGAAAACCAGAAGAGAAGACACTTCAGCTTTCACATGTAAAGGCAACAGCAGGAAGGCTGTGGCCATGGGCACCGCATGTGGCTTTGCCTAAGATCTCCCAGAAGAACGCATAGCTTTAAAAAAGTAGGTAGATAATGCATGCTCTCTTTGCTACAAGACCTCTTTCATGAATCTCACAATATTTCTACTTGTGCACTACAAAGTGGTCACAATCATTTTACGTACAGCAATATGACTTTTCTCTTTTTCTCTGTGCATAGTATGCCCCACCAGCGCCTCTTCTATGCTTTCAGTGCCCGGCGAAAGAACGGAGGACAATAGGCCGCCGCCGTCGGCGTTAGTACAACGCATTGCCGCCAAGTGCCTCCACCTAAATAGGGTACCCCGACTCTGGCTTCAAGGCGGCGGATGCGGTGCGCGCGGTGGCAATGCAGCAAATAAAAACGCAGCAAGACGTTTCTCCCACTCTGCTTGCCGCAAATCTCGATAAGTGGCGATGTTTATTTTAACATATCTTGGAAGACCCACGAGTAGCACTGGGTGAAGGTACCAAAGAAAAGCAGAATCGAGAAAAACTACCGCGAGACTTTGAAGCAGATATTAGAGAATGTGTATGGATGTGAAACGCAGTTGGCCTCTGCTGGTGACAGTTGAATCCATAGGGAACTTAGTTTTAGTGCATTTCTGGCCTCACCATAGCAGACTAACAATACTCCATTAAATCAGTAATGTTGGGCTGGAAGAATGCATACACTATGCGTTAAATCACCTCAGCAGAATCTATAATATATATAGTGAATTTTTGCGTTTACAGAATTCGAACGTCATGCAAGGACCGTCTAGAATGAAGTTTAATGAACTACATTCAAAGGATGTTTATTTTGAAACTATTCTTATTTTTCATATTTATGCGCACAATTGTGCAAAGAGCACCTGAAGGTGTTGCACTGCTTACCACAGTTTAAGACACTTCCTTGAAAGTGGCTTTTGACCAAAGTACTTGTAAGCATCATGCTTGTCTGTGATGCTAAACGCATAGTTTGTAAGCAGAGGCCGCAGGAAACGCACTGAAATAAGTTCCATCAGCTTCTGTCGATGCACCACGTCATTCTCTTTGCACTGCGACAACTTTGAGGCGCACAGAGCTGGCATAGCGTGTGCCACCAAGCTAGTCATCGGTTTCTGAAGAGTTGGATTTTCCTTCAGGGCTTGCTCAGCGTAAGCACGCAAGGTGTCCAGTACAAAAAGCAGCTGGTCAGAGGGATATAAAAGCCCCCCACGATCCTGGCTGCGAGTGAACACCTGCAATGGCTGATTTGTTAGTGGCTTGGATGCAATTGCCACACAGTTCTCGCAGTTCATCTGCTCACTGATTACGCGGACAATATAGCCACCGACATAGATAGTCGCAGATATTTGCAGGGAATGCATGTACACTGGCAAAACAGTAGTTTTGAGCCTTTGAAGTACATTCAGAGCAACTCTTCTCAGTTGCGAATGTGGCTGAACAGATGTTTCTGGTGTTGCGACTGGCCTGCTCAATGAGCCGACCAGCGGGTAGCGTGTGCGGAGCGGCGAAGACGACCCGCAGGCACTCGGGCTTCGGGAGTCGAGAGCCGAGGCAGAGGTTGAGGAAAACTTAAAATACGTTTATTTACATATTGTTACGAGGAAAGACGCAAGAGGCGAGGCTATATACAGTTGTATTCTAACAAGGAACGCTGAGGCGCTTGGCCATCAAGCAGCAGCGCGAGCAAGCCTCGCTAAACGTCCTCCTCGTCGTCTTTCTCTATTCGCCTCTTGACGGTCGGTGGCGCGGGTCCGTAGCACTGCCCCCCGGCGTCAAAAGCGCCGTCCCGGCGTGTGGACGATCATGGCTCCAAAACAGTGTGGTAGGCCTTGAGCCTACTGACGTGCACTGTGTCGCAGGACCCGACAGGAGAGGGCGAGGAGGCATTGACCGGGGCAATCTCGTAGGTTACGGGAGTCACTTGGCGGAGCACGCGGTAAGGCCCTGTGTACTTAGAAAGGAGCTTCTCGGAAAGTCCCACATGGCGAGAAGGTGACCAAAGGAGTACGAGGTCGCCAGGCGAGAAGTGCGCGTCGCGGTGCCGGACATCGTAGTGGTGGCGCTGCGCAGTTTGAGAAGCATTCAGCCTAGTACGGGCGATCTGGCGTGCATGGTCGGCGAGAGCAATGGCATCGCGCGCATACTCGGTCGCTGAGGTGGCCGCCAGAGGAATAGTGGTGTCAAGGGGCAGGGTCGGCTCGCGTCCATACAACAGATAAAATGGAGAAAATCCGGCAGTGTCGTGACGGGAAGAATTGTACGCGAAAGTGACATAAGGCAGAGCAACGTCCCAGTCATGGTGGTCTTTCGAGACGTACATTGACAGCATGTCTGTGAGAGTTCGGTTCAAGCGTTCCGTCAAACCGTTTGTTTGAGGATGGTAGGAGGTGGTCAGTTTATGTTTCGTGGAGCAGGAACGTAATAAGTCGTCGATAACTTTGGAGAGGAAGTTGCGGCCACGGTCAGTGAGCAGCTGTCTCGGAGCGCCGTGGAGCAAGATGATGTCACGCAGGAGAAAATCTGCGACATCGGTGGCACAACTGGTCGGAAGATATACAAGAGCGTTCTCTTCTAGAGAGTTTTTTTCTCTCCGGAGTCCTTCTCTGGGTCCCGCGCTTTTTGTTGCCCGGACTTCTCCCCCATTGGCTCCTGGGCGAGGGAGGAGGGAGAGGATGGGAGGTGTCCGTACTTGACCCGCCCATGGCCGTAATTACCGAAAGTCCGGGAAACGACGCCAGAGACGATCACGTCACGCGGCCACGTGCACGTGCGGAGACACACACCGGTTAACAGTTTGTGTGGTCCGATGCTGATGAGGTGGACACTCACCGGACGAACCACTTCCAGATGTGCCGGACGGGATCGACTCTTCGGCTCGGGACCGGACGTTCTTCCCGGCTGGCCTTCCTTTTGTGCTAACTAAAAACGTTCGCACACACGAAGCACACGCGCACGTGCGGCACAGAAACACATGTCCCCTGGCGGCGCCACACCGTCGCAAGCAACGTTACTAGAATAAATTCTAGTAACGTTGGTCGCAAGCACACCTGCAGCAGCTTTGTAACACTGGCTTCTCAGATACAGTTAGTGACATGGTAGCTGGCTCACTGTGCGCCACATTTGAAAGTGGATTGGATGCGGCTATTCCGATTTTCAGCACTTTCTGAAGCCCTGAAAGGGCAGCACGAACATCTAGTGCATCAATGCAGCCAGCCGACCTTCGAAGTGTTCCGAATAAACTCTCTATTGGGTCACTGTTCAACTTCCGTGTTAACACAAATGCAAATTTTTCAACACTCAATAGGTGTTTTACGCAGGCCACAGTGCTGTACGTGGTAGTCAGGAATGCCTCGTATGTTTCCTTTGTGAGAAACTCACGAGGTTGGGTGCACCTTGTCTTCAATTCATGCAGATACATTGTCATTGTGACCTCTAGCCACTCAAGCCGGGCATCTTCCATGCTGTCATATTCCTTAACATTTGGAAATTTCTGGCGCAGATGTTGAACAGTATTACTGGTGTCATGGAGGACAAACCAGTTATAGTTCTCCATAAAAGTGATGGTCGGGCCTGCACTTGCGAATGACATGTGGCAAGTGTGACCAGCTCGCTCCATGAGGTGTTGCAAAACAGCTGTTACTGCAGGAGATATGAGTTGAATGGCCCTCACCACGTTCATCTTTTCTATATTATTAGGAAAAACATGTTTCCGACTGAGGTAACGCACCGGCTTCACATTCAAGTTCTTTTGAAGCTCGTACACATCTTTCACGTACGACGCTGAAATTTCTCCTTTGGGTCCAATGTCATGTGCCAAAAACTAATACCGCACATTCTTTAGCACATGGCAGGGGTCAAAGCTCATGAACAGCGGCCTATCTGGGTCACAAGGATGTTCAGTTCTGTAGGTAATGACGCCATTCCCTAGAAGTCTCATGGCTTGTACATTTACCTTGTGGTTGTCAGTGACGAGTCTGATAATACGGAAACCGCAATACTCAACTCTCTTCATTATGATGACCGTCAACTCATGAAGCTGGGTACCGGTTAAACCCTTTGTGAAAAAGTAACCAACAGGGACTCTGTACGACGATGAAAGTCCACTTACAAGAAAACACAAAAGAGAGTTCGCTAACACAAGGCCATTGCTAGCATTCGGCAAGCTTGTGTCTGCCTGCCCCACAAAACAGTCCTGTTGCTTATTGTACTGGAGCTTCCCTTTAATGTGCATCTCATCAATGATGAGAGAACACATTCTTGACTGGGGCGCCTTGAGATTTTCAAGCTCTGCTTTGAGGCGAGCTTCAACAAGTTCTGTGAAGCCTGTTTCACTGTTCTGTATCCCAATATAAGCAGACAGTGTCTTTATGCCAGGAAGTTTGAAAATTCCATGACCCCGCATATGCTCATAGGCTCTTGTGGAAAGGTGTCTCAACACAACACATTGACGGGTCGTTTCTTCAGACCATGTTGGCCTTTTCTTAAAAATTCCTCACCTGATCAAGCAAAATTAAAGCAGAAGACTCATTTTCCATTGCTTTTTGCCGTATGTAAGAAAGATCCGCAGCGAGAGAATCCTCCCGAAGCTCCTTTAGCAGCTGCTTGTACTTGTCAACAGTCTGCATCAGTCGCAAAATTTGGCTTCTTAGGTCTCTTTTTTTTTTCTTTTCCACTTCGTTCTTTCTGTTGTCAGCCGACTTGTTGGTGCCCTAAAGTCAACTTGGATGCTTCGATTCTTCGTATTACCTTTAACATCGTAGCGGTCCGTAGGTTCACTGACAGGTGTTGTGTCCATCAGAACATCTTCCTTAGTATGTGGCTCGGCCGAGGCTACGGTCTGTAGCGAGGCACAAGTCGATGCGGTCGCGGCTGAAGCGTCCGCCACCAGTGAACACGTGAACTGTTGGGCTCGTTTTTCGATGCTCGCTGTGCTCCTGTCTCGTATTGCCTTCGTTTGCAAATGATAGGGAAGTCATCAAAAACGGAAGGTACTGTACCTTTCCTCAGTCAGCGTTTTTTGCCTTCAATGAAATCTTTGTTTTTGAAGTGGCGACTGCAAACCTTTGTGTAGCACGATCTGTCGTTCGGTTTCCAGCCATCGCGCCGAACTGCAGTTATCCACTTCTCTCTCAGTGCCAAGTCTGATGGAAATTCATGGAATGAAAGCCCAGGAGTCTTCTTTTTTTCATCTGATTTGCACGAAGGCACGCAACAGTACGCCATGTCAGACCGCGGGAGACGTCGCTAAAGCGCAAGGAGCAAAGCACGTCGCGAAATCCCAAATGGCAACGCGAGCCTCTGGAAATAAACCCTATTTACGTGGCGCCCCCTCGCGGCTGCCAAGCGCGCTACGTGAACGGAGACGCGACGGCGCTGAGAGCGTGAATTGCCGGGCACTGAAAAAATAGAGGAGGCGCTGGCCCCACTCATCATGCCACTGTATTAAGAGCATGCAGGTTTGCAAGCACAAAATAAACACTATAGGTACTTGAGTAAGCTTGGAGAAAAACCTTAATTTAGTCCATGGTTACCTTTCTGTCACCTCAAATGGTTCACATAAATCACACATGGCTTTATTTCACACATACTTGAATTTAGATACCAATGTTATAATTTGGCACCCAGCTACTAATAGGCATACCATTCAAACTTTGCACAGCCACCAAAAGCATCTGATAGCAAACGATTTCAAGTGGTTGCTATCAAATAAGAAGAGTCCCAAGATAAGAGTCATGGCCAGAGGGATATTTCTGGATTTAGTAGGTTAGCTTTTCACAATATGAAAAACACTAATCTTATGAGGAGAAGACTGCCAATAACCCAGGAAACGCACAAAAAAAAAAAAAAAACACGGGTGGCGATGCCACTTTGAAGTTCCGACACTAATACGTGTGACGTCACCATAGGCCGGCATACTCGTGTGTATACTCACTCGCACTTATTTCTTTGGCATGAGTATGAACATGAGTGAGTAGGCGCAAGCATCGGTAGAAGTGAGTATAAGTAGCTGTGAGTGTGAGTAATCATGAGTATGAACGTGAGTGAGACGAGTATGAGTGGAAGTGAGCATGAATGTGAGTGAGTTATGAGAGTCAGTAGTAATGAGTATGAATGTGAGTAACTGTGAGTGTAATTGTGAGTATGAACGTGAGTGAGCAAATGTGAGTGTAATCACGAGTATGAACGCGAGTGAAGTGCAGTGATTGTGAGTAGAGATGATATGAACATGAGTGAGTAGCTGTGAGTGTGAGTTGAGGTGGGTACAGATGCGAGTGAATAGCTGTGAGTGCGAGTAGAGGTCAGAATGAATGTGTTCGTGATTGTGAGTAGACAGAGTATGAACACGAGTGTAAACCTGGAAAAAAGAATCGTGATGACTGAGTATAGGGAGCATTTCTTAATTTTTTTCTGGTCACAAGACTTCCACCTCAGTTTCACATGAAGCCAGCGCTGGCCACCGGGGTTGCACAGTAAAATAAAGGCTAGAGTTACAGTGTATATGATAACTCAGAAAGACCACCTGGTGGAGCTGCCACAAGTGGTGCAGGCCCATTCCCTCTAGACTTTATTTAGGATCATCAAGTCTTAGAATTTAGTGACGTAAAACTGAACACCTGATAATGTTTTCTATCAACATTTCTAGTTGTACCAATTGCCCCTCAATAGAGAACTTTTGCCTGACGTACTATTGGTTACATGCTGTACAAAAAACATGGTGCTAATGGCACTACCAATAATTAACAACCTGACCAATGTTGTGCATTGTTACCTCCCGAACTTTCTGTTGCAGCAACATCATTCAAGCAATACTGATGGGTTCTAAATGGAAGTAGTAGAAATTTACTAAATTTTAACATGTCAACTTACGCTTGTTAATGAGTTTGGAACTCTTGCATCGGCAGGTTGCAACAACCAATGAAAGAGTTGCTTGACAGAAACTGTTCAAACTTTTAGAACTCGCAGAGTGAACAATTTGCAACACTCCACGCATATCACTCATTCAGTTGTGCAAAAAAGTTTGGTAGTGGGATTTTCGTTGTCAGCATGACTGATAAAATCTCTAGCTGATTAATTTGCCCCATTAAAACAGCATTGCGCTCCATCTGAATACCATACACGTACAAACCCATTAAGAGTGCCGAAAACCAATTCATAGCTGCATTCAACAACATGGAGTGGCGTCAGCCCTCCAGGGAAGAAAGAACAGAAAAAAAAAAGATTATGGCTAAGCATGAAACAGGAATAGAAAAATAATGCTAGGCAATATGTTGGTGAAGCTGGTCTTTGAGAAGCTAAGTGTGTATGGCACTGTTTGGTTGGGACGAAGCTAAAGAGGAGCACTTTAAACTTCCTAAAAATCTCAAAATATGAATTGTAGATCCTTCACATTTCTTAACATGAGTAGCCGAAGTGTCGTAAATAAGGCTCCCCAGCTTGAGGGCATGCTTTCTTCACTAGACCCTGGACATTGCCGTACTAACCCAAAGCTGGTTAGGCAACGATACATTTGACCACGAGTTTGTACCAAGGAAATATGTGTTATGTAGGGACCATGACAGAGGAAGAGGAGGTATTGCTCTACTGTATAAATCTTCATTATGTGTAAGAAATGCCTGACATTCTAGATTATGTGTGAAAAATGCCTGATATTCTATACATGAAAGATATATTTTTTTAAGTTATAGGTGAGAGATGTTACGTGCATCATTGTAAACGTGTACAGACTGCTGAACTCCACCAGTGAGTAGTTGCACAGCTTATCATTCGTACGCATGTTAAGTGTGATCACAAATTGTCAACTGGATATTTCCACCTGCTTAATATTAACTGCAAAATTTCTCTCTCATATTCAGTTGAGAATGCGGAAAGTGTTATAACTCACTGTTAAGCCACTCACGGCTGCACTTCGCTATGTGGAAATCACAATGGTCGGGCCTTCATAGCATACACAAGGGCAATGCAACCTGAAGACCCTGAAACACAGTTCGACCCCTTCCAGGACGCACAAACGTATGAGAGTCTCGTTTGAGCGCAAAGCGAGGGAGGTATCGCACCACTCGTAACGCAAGCGTTAGCGCCGCTCGGTGCACGTGGCACGACGCATTGGTGCTACAAGAACACGCTGCACTTCTTGCTTCTTAAGAGCTGCCCATCTTTGAATAGGCAGCCATGACTCGTGACAAGGCTTCAGAAGGATAGAAGGAAGGGAGTAGAATTCTTCGACGAGAAGTCAGGGAGACTGACACCGAAACATGCATGGGTCAGTTATCGCTTTGTTGAGCTCTTCCATTCTCTCGTTCCTCTGCATTAATGCGTGGGATGCCTGGACTGAGAGTCGGTGATGTATTTTTGTCTCTCTTATGGTGCTCCACTGGCCTACTGCCTGCCGGCATTTGTGCCAGTGCTGCTCACTATTGGTTCTCACCCTACATCTGCGAAGTATCCTGTATTTCAAAATGCTGCGTACAGCTCTACCTTGTATGGATAATAATGAGAAGGACTTGCAGCAGTGCTTTATGTTTTTTATTTGGCATAGTATCAGTTTGGCATTTTGAGTCACAATCTATAGATCACGTCCAATTCCACGTAATGATACAATCTCTACAGTGTAGTGCGATGCTTCTGTCAACAGCCCCGCCGCGGTGGTCTAGTGGCTATGGTACTTGGCTGCTGATCAGAGGGTCGCGGGATCGAATCCTGGCTGCGGCAGCTGCATTTCGATGGAGGCGAAATGTTGAGGCCCGTCTGCTGTGTGATGTCAGTGCACGTTAAAGAATCCCAGGTGGTCAAAATTTCCGGAGCCCTCCACTACGGTGTCTCTCATAATCAGAGCTGGTTTTGGGACGTTAGACCCCACATAACAACAGCTTCTGTCAACATTTGAGACTTAATGAACAGAACTATTTCGAGTGCCTCCTTTTTAGTTATTGCAGTTTTTATCAGTTTGCATTCTGCAAAGTTTCTTCCCCTGTATGTGCACGAAAATAGTGCTGTATGTTCACTACATATACATACCTATACTACACTTCATATTACGACGCTGTGTACTCAGATTGTGCGGTGCTTTGCTGAATGTCTGTGAGTGGGTGATGTCATGTTACTTCAGGATAGTTCTTTTTTTTTGTTTACTTACCTGTTTATTTTTTGGAGCAAACTGAATACAATGTTTTCTGTAAGGCAAGGCAAAAGGAAGATGTAACTTCTTTCACTTGTGCCCGTGTACAAGTGGATGTAAGTATGGACATGAGCGAGTGCCTGGTGTGTCACTAGACATGAGTGAGCACCGCTGAGTGTGAGTAGATGTGGATATGAGCAGAGGTGAGCGTGAATGTCAGTGAACAGCCATGAGCATGAGTAGCAATGAGCATAAAGGTGACTGAGTAGCCATGCATATGTGGTTACTATGAACGCGAGTTTGTAGCCGTGGGTACGACTGGAGGTGTGTATGAACCTGAGTGAACAGCTGTGAGTATGGGTAGAGGTGAGTATGAGCTTGAGTAAGAGACGTGAGCATGAGTAGAGGTGAGTGTGAACGTGAGCAAGTAGGTGTAAGGACGAGTTAATGTGAGTAGGTGTATGAGTAAAGGCGAGTACGAGTGTCAGTGAATACCCGTGAGTGTAACTGTGAGTATGAATATGAGTGAGCAGCAGTGAGTGTGAGGAATCACAAGTAGGAATGCGAGTGAGTACCTGTGAGTGTGAGTAAATGTAAGCATGAGTGTGAGTGAGTTGCTTTGAGTATGAGTAGACACGAGTATGAGCATGAGTGAGTGCAACACCTGAAAAATTTACCATAAGTATGAGCGAGTAGACGCCTGTAGTGCCGACCTACGGATGTCACGGATCTTTGACAGCATGTGCTAAGGCCCACATAACTTGTGTTCTAAGGAACCCAAAGACTTAACACAGGGAGTGTTAAAACATTTGATGGGAGCAAATTTGGCGATATTATGAAAGAAAAAAAAAAAGGAATTGGCCTTCTGACATCCTGAGGACGAATTTTCAGCACCCAAATTTCAAAATTAAAACAATTACATTCATTTCCTCTTTTGATATTTCAGTTTGAGCATTTTCACTTTAGTGTCCCTTTAAATTCACCTTTGCCCAGCATTGTTAGCCAACATTAAAGGTTGCATATTTCTAATCATAAGATTATGAAGCACACCGAGGAACACATTCACATCAAACTCAATGTCCTCTGCTTCATTTACTGCAAATGTGATAGAGTGTTTTAAATAGTCCCCCTAGATGGTTTACTTTCTGTAGAAGACGAACCGCTTCCTATATGCAAGGGCAATTGCTTTAGACCTCAAAAATGTGGTAATTGAGTAAGCACTTATCAGGTACCAGCTATTCATCATCTTTTTCAGTTTTGCAAGAGGGTTATCAGATAGGTCAATATGTTTGTATGAGGTAAGCATGCATGTGGTGACAACAGCAGCAAGGTGATGACACTGAGATGATAACCGATTTATTATACTCCAACAAATAAATGCTATATGCAACATTTCCACTTATGACATGGGCCACTCATACAGGTTGCAAGATGTCACATAAAATTCAGAGTACCATCTGCCCCAAGTAAAGTACTTTGAAATGTGGACCAACCTCAAAAGTGCACTGTCAACTGTGTCTAAAAGCCTAGCAACAGTCGATGAAACTGGCACATCCTCACTTTTATGAGTGCACTGTTGTAATTTGATGTCAAAAAGTATGACAAAAAAGTCACAGTTTCGCCGCAAGGGCAAAGCAATGAATGCGATAGCAAGAAACTGCAATGCTATATGAAGTGAGGCTCGCAGCTTCAGGAGCAATATTAATTGCAGCAAACATGCACTTGCTAAGTAAGCGTCTCCCGTGGGCCGTGCTGGTACGAAGGGCTTTATACGTTGCGTTTCACAAAGCTACACACACAAAGCTAGGGGAGGCCGCTAAATGAACAAACAGATGAGCGTGGGCTATTAAGCAAAGCACGCATGAAACGAACGCACAGATGTACACTGAACGAACGTGAATAAGCTGTCACGATGGATACTCTCAGTTTGAACAGCGCTCCTGTAGCAAAGGCGGCTGCCCGTCGCGCTCCTCGCGCCATCTCGCTGGTAATGAAGAAACGCTAGAAGCGCCTGCCGTCTCTGAGTCCTGCCAGCGGTAAAGGGTGTGTTTATAAGGCTCGCCGTTAGCTCCTTGAAGCATCTGCTCTTCGTGACGTAGTGGTTAGCGCCACGCGCTGCGGAGTGAGAGGTTCCTGGTTCGAGTCCGCGCGTGGGAAGCATTTATTCGAATTATTTTTCTTTGGGACTCTTATATATATATATATATATATATATATATATACTTATACATATACGGTTCATGACGGCGGCGACGGGGACGGCAAAAACCAGCAGAGACTGTCCATATAATTGCTATCGCAATAAAAGTGGTACATTCCACAATATTAAGCGGCACGCATGTATTTGGATGGGTAGAGCATGAGGCCTTTGATAGGGGCACTCTTCTTGACTTCCTCATTGCATACAAAGCTTTTTTAAAAGGGCCTTGCTTGCAACCCTTTTTGAACATAGCAAGAAAACACTGCCAATCAGCTGTGGAGCCAAACACTATTGTCAGCCAAACACTATTGCAATGCACACCCCAGGGAACTTGCAACTCGGTTTTATATACAGATGGAAAGCGCCTGCTCTTCTTTCAACAAATCATGTTACTAGTGAGGTATGGACTACATCACATGAGGCAGAACTACCAATGGCTGGTTTGCAGACACAGCGCAGGTGCTGTGGGGCACCGCCACTCCCCCACATCTGCAGCACGTCTGGCAGAATGTGTCCTGTCACTGCAGAACGAGGACAGAATGCTAAAGGTCATGATGTGGGTGGGTGTAGCTTCCGGCATGCTCGTCAGGACTAAAGAAGGAATGTGCTCAGATGGTGTAACTCCCCCAATATGTAGTAGATTTGGAAAGTTCTTGCGGCAGGTGATTCGTGAGGCAATAAACTCCTTTAGTGATGCCATTCGAGGATTACTTATTCAAGCTGCAGGGCCCTTATAGGTAAAATAAAAGCCTTACGTGTCTTATTCAGAAGTACTTACGAAAGAGTTGGCAATGACTGAAAAACCCAGTGTCACCATGAATGACACAAAGTGTCACGTGACCATAAGTCCCTAAAAGCATGTCATAACATGGCTAGGCATCTATGAAATGGAATAAATAATTCTCAGGCTCATTACAATCTTCAATATAAACTTCTTAAACATTAATTAATCCACTCAGGGTCACCATTCCTTTTGGGTCTCTGCAACACATGGTCAGGGAGCAAGCACTTTCATACACTCTCATGCTTACGCATTAATTAATAAGTGCACAATCATATAACAAGACCTTGCAGTAAAGACTAAAAGACAGATTTACAAAAGTGCCTTTATTAGGCTATGTGAGGCTTTCATCTTAATGTCGCTTTAGGCAACTGCATGAGACTCCTAGCAACTTTTTATTAATAGGGCACGAAACAAGCCACAGCAGGAATCTACAGCAATGTTGATATGAAAAGATTGCTTGAGATTAAAATGTAACTTTTCCTAATTTTACAGAAAATTCGATCTAGAGCCTTTTGAGCTCTCAGAGAAAGTTACGAGCGAAAAAGAACTTCTACAGCAGAGATCGTCGATTAAACTTCCTCATCAATTAACAATTAATCTATCACCAATTTTACTTTCCTTTGGTTAAATGTACTTGATGCAAAGTTTTTAATTGATTAATTGATATTTTGGTTGATGCTTTAAAAATGAGGACATCTTACTGTGGTAGTGTGAGCAGGTTCCTTAGTTTGAGCCCTATTTGCAACCACTGATTTACAAGCACATTCTTCACCCTTACATGTTCAATGAAATGCCTATCGTGATTCGTGGAAATATGTCACATTTAGCTTCAACAGCTGACATAAAGGGAGGGTGGAGTAACAAAATAAGAAAACTGAGCCGCAATCATTGAAAGGATAGGAATGCGTATTGTTGTTGTGGTTCAACTTTTTCCATTGCAACACAGACAAGGAATCTTCCTTCGTTGAAATAAATGCAGATGCATGACCTTATTCATCGGAAATATCTGCTCAATGTGCCTTTTTATGCATGGAACCATAAATATGGCGAAGATGCCAATGTTAACGCATATTTACTCGTGACTCTACGAATTATATACTGTAAATAAAATGTGAATATATTCTCTTCATCAGTGAGTGCAGTAACAATGGGCCTGCACTCAAATATGGGCTGTACTTAATATTATATAATCATGTAACTATATCAAAACAAAGGAATGTCTAGTGTAATGAAAAAGGGACTTCATTTTAGAACTGATACAGGGACGGATGTCTGTTTGTCAAATAGTCAGAGAATGTTATCTTACCTGAGAGACTGATTGGTACCTGCATGAGGGTAGGTTTGTCTATGGCATGACAAAGGTATCAACATGCACGAAAAACCATGCGACTCACACTTGTATTTTGCGAAATGGTCACTGGTTAACATGACAGAAGCGAAGAGGGCAAGGTGTGATGCATGGTTTAGATGATGGAGGAAGGAAAAGGCGATCATGCTGTCGACCTTGAGGCTTTGATTCAAAGAGGCCGCCTCGTGTAGTCTCAGTGATGGCTAGACATGTTTTGTGGGTGACGGAATGGTAGCAGAGAATGTGTCCCTTAGAAATAAGCTAAATGCAATCACAAGAGGATGAAAAAACAAAAACAAAACAAACGCTCGAAACTACTTCTCAGAGGAAATGCACAAGGCCGGAGAACGGGGATCGTTACACAAAACCAAGCCGTCGTTGTGCCTCCTCCCTTTGCAACTGAACCCCGCCTGTAGCACGTACCAAACCGTCCACTTTCCCACTCAAACTCAAGGACAGTCTTCCTCACACTCCTCTCCCTGAAGTCACTGCTACCCCAGTGCTATAAATCTGTCACGGCCGTCACACTAAAGCTGTTTCTTGTGCTGTCTTGGTGTGATCGCCTTCGATTTAAAAGGGAACACAGTGGCAAGCACGGGGGAAATAAAAGGGAAGGAGGAAAGGAAGACAGAGTTTCAAAAGAACGGTGATCTGGCGCTGCGGGCAATCTTAGTTACACTTCCACGGGGAAAGGATGCCTCCGGCACTGGGTTCGTTTGAGTGTATCCTGTAACACATGCATGCTATGGGGAGTAGGGAAAAAAATCCACGCATCTCCACAAAGTGAATCATGACGAGTGGGCAAAGCACTGGGGATTGTTCGGTGTTACCGTAAATCACCCGTGACATTGCCCACTTGGGCATGTAAATGAGTGACAATGCGTGTGCATATTTACATGCGCGTTGTCATTCATGCTTCTGGTCTTTATGAGGTTCCTGCACTCTCACGTCATAGATCATGCCAAGTTCCGGATTACTTTTAGTTAACGCGCACGCTGCGAATCTTTACTGTTCAACTATGCACAAGAGAAATCTCCCACGAGCACTCCAGTGCAGGTCAAGATCCAGTGCCTATATATATGGGGTGGCCAGGTGAACAGTTATGCAGCGCGAGCAGTCATCTTTTCTTTTTCAATAAAGAAACTCGCTAGCAGACGCTGCCTGCATCATTGTTATCTCTCGCGGGCAAGGGCGTGTTCTCGTTCCTTGTGAGCTGGTGCAGCGTTCATCACAGAAATAGCGTTTCCATAGTCAACGTGCGCTGTTCACGTTCTCTCACGGCAACAGACGACACTCTCTCGGTGCACTGCCTCCAGGATCAGCACACACACCGTCTGACTGCACAGCCTCCGGGATGGACCCACACCCACACACTATAGCAACGGTGCTATGCCATGACAGATGGACAACGTGGACATACGGACAAGCCTCAACTCTAAGGTGCTTTGCCCCTAATAGGAGTGGCGCTAGGCCTATGCGTCTCAGCATCGTTTTACAATCCCACGCTACTGGGCCAAGCAGGTGACAAAAAGGGGGAGGTGTCTGGTCGATTAATGGAATAGCTTTCATTGTTTAGGACAATTAATTGAATGGTGAAAATCAATGACAGATAACTTTTTGTGGTATCCTTTTTCATCGATTAATCATTCGATTTTACCATCCCTATTCCAGAGAAAAACATATGTAAGTGGCATGTCTGTTGCCCAGGCAATATGTGAACTGCATATGCAACTACAGTAGAACCTCGTTATAACGAACTATCGGATATAACGAAGCAATCGCAATTCCCCTTGAAATTCCTATAGATGAAATTGATATTGGTTACAACGAACTAATGGTTATAATGAAGTAATTACCACTCCCCCTTCAACTTCGTTATAATGAGGTTTTACTGTATGTATATACCATATTTTTAATTAAGATGTGGGAAAGCAACAAGCATATGATAGCGGATGCATTCTTTGCTTTGGTAAAGAGCATGAAGTGAAGACGATGATGGTTATATCTTCTTCTTTCCTTTTTATGTCAACTTTCTTACTTTCCCTCTCAGTCCGTCGACATGCAACTTTGCCAAGCCACCAAATCTGCCACACTTTTCAAAGATGATTCATTAACATTTGGTCGGTGAATTTCAATATTCCTTTAAAATTTTAATTCAATTATGTTATGTTACAAGGAGTCGTATAACTACTGCAGCATTCAATAATTTTCTGAAGGAAAATTCTGAAGGAAAAGTGTGTTATTGTCAATGACACTGTAGGAATTTGGTGTGCCTGTGGTGCAGGGCTGGGCAGCATCGTGATAGTATATTAGAGATACTAGCGAGTATCTGTGTTTCTGTATCGAGATACATTAGAAAAATGCATTTGTATCTCAGCAGTGAAATACCTTGACAGTGTGTCAATTGTATCATGATACCGTTGAGAATATGGATATCCTTTTCCTTTTTTTTTTTATCAGAAATGAGCCAAAGTGTTTCACATGTTTTTAACTGGGTGCCCGCTTGAAATAGAGGATTGCAATGCTTCATACGTGCCTTCCAAAAGCAACTCCCAGAGGGGCAGCATGAAGTGGCTCGAAAGTAGGGAGCTTACATGACCTCCCAGGGCAGCAACAAAGTGGCTTGAGCTAGAGAGCTGGTCATGTAGGCTCCCCAGCTCAGAGATGGCTCTCCTCGGGCACCCCTCCAGTGTGTCGAGGTGCATTCATAATTGATTTAAAAGCGTGCAGCAGTCTTTTATGGCACTTGGCTGCCCCACAGTCACAGGCAATTCCACCTGTTGAGGCTTGCTGAAACATGCTACACGTCCCACAGCGGGACCCGCTGGATTGATGCTGATAAAGAAACATTTGTTGGGGAGCAGACCAGAGTTGGCCATCCCCTGATGCGTGGTTTCCTAGTCCAGGAAAGCATACACTCTAACAACCAGCCTAGCCCAGCGGCAAAAGAATGCATCGCCAAAATGCCTGACGACATGTTTACAACAACCTCCTTGTCAATTGTTTAGCATCCTACTCAGCCGTGTGGCTCCGCACTAATAAAACTTAGGAGATGGCTTTTAAGGTGCATTTTTGGAATGAACAAGAGGAACATCTTCCACCTCAAAGGATCGAAGTGCGCAGGTCGCCCTTGGCCACTTTTCAGGAAACTGATTTTTTTTTTTAGGTCAGTGGCCCGCCACGACCCAGCAGCTGGCTGTGCATGCGGCCGCCGGTGTGCTTAACATGATGACAGTTCAACTGCCTGTCCAGGCAATATGCACAACTTTCCGGCCACAAATGTGGTACTTATTCTTCACAACATGAAGTAGTGCTAGTCTGCAGCCGTAGAGAGACTTTTATAGTTTGCGAATCTCGTGTTCATGCTGAACCAACGCTGTCTAGAAGGCAGCCTATTTGAGAAGCTGCTGTTGCTCAAGGGCAATTAGTGCAACAACCTTCTCAGAAAAACACATCTGTGTAAATAAATGTTTATCATAATTCATCGGTAGAAAGGGGTACCCAGTATCTGCATTAGTGATTCATACAATATGCTTCACTCGCAAGTTTTAAGGCCTGCCACAATGCTCCCAGTATTATGCTGCCCTTCATGAATATCTTTGTGCAGCAATAGTGCCTACGAACTAAAAAGGTATTCCAGTATCAGTATTTTTATGCCTGCATTTCGGGATACCTTTTTTGCCTTTTTGCTATTTCTGAAATATCCTGTTACGTAATATTCCTATGTATCCCAGTATCTGTATTTTAGGCTTCCAACATATGTATTTCGATACCTGTATTCCGGAATACATTTTTGAGTATCCCTGCACAACCCTGCTGTGGTGTCCTTGATGATGCCAAACAATTTCAGTAATCCACTGAATGGTGCAGCGATTCACCCTCATGCTGCCGATTGCTAGCCTCCTGGTTAGGTTAACTGGGACAGCGACAACCTTGAAAAGGCACTGGTCCCATGCTTGAACCCTCAACCAGGATGAGCTTTTAGTGAGTTTTTAGTCAACTCGAAAAATTTCTTTGTACGAAATTCATATCAATTTCCTTGTGGCTTTATGCTGCATGTGGGTGGACGTAAATTGTCCATTTCATGTTCTTTCGTCCACTTTGTAGGATTTTGCATAACTGATCTGCCATATTCAGGGATGAGGTGCTTCGACTTAAGTAACCCTTATACTCCAAATTGCTAGCTTCATGGTTAGCTAAACTGGTAGAAAATTTGGCCCTGAGAGCAGGGCTGGGCACACTCCGAAAACTATTCTAGAATACCGATCTCGAAATATATGTGCTGAAGGCCTAAAATACAAATACAGAGATGTATCTGTCTTCGATGCAACACAATATTTCAGAAATATTTTAGCAAAATATGAAAAATATATCCACGAGTACAGGTACCAAAATATAGATACAAGAATACAGATACTGGAATACTTTAATTTGTTACGGGGATGCTGATGCTCTGCAAAGACATTCAGTGCAGCATAAATTGTGAACAATGTTACAGCCCACTGACTTGCACTCCAAGCATATCATTTGAATCCACTAATGAAAACCCGTGAATTAAGAAAAATATTTATTTACTTCAAACACAAGGTCTATTTCGCTGAGAAGGTCATTGTATTAATTAAGAACCTTAGGCAACAGCAGCTTCTCAAAAAGACTGTCTTCTACACAGCATTCGTTTAGCCTCAACACAAGATTTGGACACGAGAAAAGCCTCTCTACTGCTGCAAATGAGCATAAGTACTTGCTATAATGAGTGAATATCACCTCAAAAGAGCCTTGCGACACTCTTTGATAACAGCAAGAAAATATTGCTGATCCTTCGTGGATGCTCCTCTGAACATTTCAGCCAAATATCACACTGCCTGTAGCAGGGAATTTGCAATTTGGTTTTAAGATACATCTAAAAAGTGCCCGATCTTCTTTCATGAAGACATGTCATTACAGACATGAACTATGTAAGAGGAGGAAGAACTACCATTGGCCGACTCGTGGATGTAGTTAACTTGAACACCGTGGAGCGGTCCCACGTCTCCACAGTTACTCTCGCAGCATGTGCATCGCCATTGTGTAGGCATGAATACTTTCACAGAAAGACCACAGCAAATGCTCAAAGTCACGATGCGCACTTGCACAGCTTTCGACCCCCTCACCCACTGTGCAGCTTCCAGCCTGCTTGTCGAAATGAAACGAGAGTAAATGCACTCGGACAGTGGAGCTCCTCTCATACTTCACGCTGTAACCCTGTTAATGCCTAGCAGATTTGAAAGATTCTTGTGGCAGGCGATTCATGAGGCAATAAGCTACAGTAATGATGCCACTGAACAATTACTTGGAAAAGTGCCCCCTCAATGTCTGCAAGGTTCTGCAGTGTGGCAATATGTCTTCTCAAGTCATCTGGGTATCGACAAACTTCTCTTGTCATGTGGGTCTTTGCTTGGCTTAGCAGTTTCGACATCGGAAACACATCAGATTCATTTCTGACAACAAAACGTTACACGATATCTACATGCTGCTTAGTATGGCGATAGAATCAATACATTGTAAAAGTATTTCGCTACTGAGATGCACATACACTTTCAAATGTATCTCGGTACAAAAACACAGATAGCGAAAAGTATATCTAAGATGCAGTTGTGATACTCTTTGTAATGCAATAATGCCCAGCCCCACCATAAAGAAGTTGCTCATGAGTTAGAATCTCAGACCAGGACGCATTGTCCACCAAGCAGAAAATTTTTCTTTCCTAAAAATCTATTTCCTTGTAGCTCTTTACTGCAAATTGGTGGATGCCAATTTTCCTTTTCATAATTTTTCAATATCAATGTGAAAGAGTTTGCATACTGCCATCATCAGAATGCTAATGCCAAAGAAGCATACAATTTACTTCAGACTCAATGGCAAGATGCCATAACCATTCAGCCATGGCTGCTGATGGTTCAAGCATATCCCCCTTGTAGGGGACTACATCTTGTAGCATTCTAGCTCTACATTTCGCGATAACAATTTATGTAGTTGCAAAAACAATTATGGTGTTTCATTTTTATTTTCAAACAATTGAATGTGACTCACGTTTGTGTTGTATTTTATATTGCCGCTAAAAACTTAATCATCATTCAATTCAATAAAGGAAGCCCCAGTTAAGAGAATTGCTCTAGAACCAAAAAAAACAAAAAAAAACAAGATTTCATTATAAGGACATCCCTGCCAGTCAGAGCCTTTTCTTTTTCTGTTACAGTGATACTTCAAAAATTTTTTTATACCATTGTCATTATTTTCAATGTTGCCCTCATTCTATTCTGTTCATCTAAATTAAAACACATGCCTCTTGAGGGCACATTTGAAAGGAATACCATATTTACATAAGTACTATCTTGTGCCCTCACCTTATTTGCGCACCCTTAACGAGGCTTGCGAAAAAAAATTACTTGCACAATTCGTGCTTCCCGTGCCTTCCCGCACTTTCTCTTTCTCTACCGCCATGAGAAAGCACATACATAGCAATCCAATACAATCGGAGTCAGGACTGCACTGGAGGAGTGTGAGGGCACAGGATCTCAACTCTGTTGGCTCTACTTCCCCAGATTCACTTTTCCATGCCACCTTGCTGTGATGGAAACCATTCTTGTATAATTTCGGTAGTCTATACTTTGCCATAAGCTGGTTATATCGCAGTTTGGTTGTTCAGTTGCAATGGGCTACAATACCTATACAGCCAAATTTGAACTCACCATCACAGAGTTTGCTGAGAAAACAAGAATAGTACCGCCACAGGCACACTCATACGAACGAGTCACATACACTGACGTCTTGGGAGGCTGCTGACAGCACCCGCAGTGTCAACACCAAGCTGCACTTTTCGGATAGCTATTACGACTCTTTTCAATGTGTCGTCCGTGTCAAGTCTGCTCACACATATTTTTTTAACAGACTTGTAATGCGACATGATGGCAATGATGAAGTCAATACACCATATTAACAATGAAAGGGAAAATTGGAAAAGGGAAATTGGTTTGTGGCACAAAGCTACAAAGAAATCCATATGGACTTCCAAGAAGGAAAAGCTTCTTAGTTGACAATATATTTGTCATGGCTCTGGGATCAAACCTAGGTCCAAAGCCTGTCGAGGGTGTTGCTCTGCCAACTGAACCAACTAGGAGGCTACATAAAGGTAGCGCAAAGGCGAATTAATTGACAACACCGCAGCCCATGGACACTCAACATAGCAAATCAAATGATGATTGATTTCTGGGGTCTTACGTCCCAAAACCACGATTTAATTGTGAGAGACACTGTAGTGGAGGGCTCCGGAAATTTCGATCACCTGGGGTTCTTTAACATGCGCTGACATCGCACCCCCAGTACACGAATCTCAACATTTCGCCTTCATCGAAATGCATCAAGGGCAGCCGGGATTCGATCCCCCGACCTTCGGGTCAGCAGCCGAGTGCCATAGC
The DNA here is from genome assembly GCA_013339685.2 of Hyalomma asiaticum. Lineage (NCBI taxonomy): Eukaryota > Metazoa > Arthropoda > Arachnida > Ixodida > Ixodidae > Hyalomma > Hyalomma asiaticum. Next base: position 281,173,090 of record CM023481.1, read on the forward strand.
CACTAGACCACTATGGCAGGCAACATAGCAAATAAAATCCGTGTGTCCTTGCAATGTGGAGTAAAGGTTATGAAAAGGAATACTGGAATCCACCTGTAATTTACCATACTAGCCATAACACTGCTGCAGTTAACCTCCTTCATTGCGGTGAAGACTCAGCTGAAAAGTTCTTGGCCTCTGTGCCAGAATAATGACGAAACCCGCATGCAGTGAACTGATAGCATTCCCACATCACAAATCCAGTTACCCAATGCGTTTTTTTCTACAATGTAACAGTTTCAACTATGTCAGTGGAAGTGAACCCTTATAACAGTTGCTGACAACAGCAAGGAGCAACTAATGGTATTTACTATTCAGCACTGCATTGTGCCATACAATGGACACTTTCGTGAAGTGCTTCTAATATATATTGATATATGGTACCATGAATCAGGACCTTGGCAAACTAGTGTTTTCTTATTTTACCCACAGCTGCCAAGACCAGCAATTTAAACTGATGAAGCTATGCTCAGCAGCTAAATGCCTGGGACATCGATTCACCACGATAAGTGACAAGCACAATTTTTACATTTCTATCCATGCCCATTCATATGCACCCACTGTAGTGGATCGCAATAACCAAATAGCCCAACATAGAGAACAACAGCTCTCAATAACTTCAACGAAATTAAAGTTACACATAGCCTTACAGCAAGGTTCCCATTAGGATTCAATACTGCACATATTTTTCAAACTTCTACAGCGGTATTAAAACTGTTTGGTTCCTGAAATGTAGAACACAACTACGCTGACAACAATCTTGTTTTTTTTTTTTCAGCAGCCTTCATGTCCATGGTGCACTCACCTCAAGCTCCTTCTCAACACTGAACTGGCGTACTCGTTCTTCTACTTGTGAACCGCGACGACCATGGTTTTTCCGACCCCTTGGTGGTGGCAGCGGCATGTCGGGCCTCTTTGGGCTCCCACCAATAGAGTGCTTTTTCTGAGGTAGAGGAGGTGGGACATCTTCATAACAGTTATCGTCAACAAGGAGGCACGGGCTTGAATGGATGCGGCTCACACCAATTGGAGAATGAGATGGACATTCACTTGCTGCCCTTGGGCATTCCGGGGAGTAATGCCTCCACTGTGGTGGCTGCGGAGTTTGGCCGAGTGGAGGTGCAAAGTACTCTGCAGGTTGATCCTGGCATATGAACCCACTACAGCTGTCAGGTACATCCATATGCGCATATGATGAAAGTGGAAGATCCAGCCTGCTGTTGTGGAACTCTTCGAAATATTCATTGCGAAGAATCAAATACTTTGTGCCCTGTAAAACCACAACAAAATAATTTGGTGAAATGTGAGGATGTAACACCATGCAATATTTTTTTCCTTGCAAATATATAAAAATTTGCATATATATATATATATATATACACACACACATCAAACATAAATCCTTGCCAACAGGTTAATTATATAATCAAATGATCACGTTGAAAAACAGAACATTTATTTAGACGTTTCAACCACAAGACCAGCCTTCTTCAAGCTTAGAATTTTCCATTCTAAGTTTGAAGAAGGCCGGTCTCGCGGCCTAAACGTCGAAATAAATGTTCAATTTTTCAACGTAATCCTTTGATTATATATATATATATATATATATATATATATATATATATATATATATATATATATAGTGTAGTGTGTGCATTTTTATGAAAACATGAAACTTTCCCCAAAATCTGCATCATAATATCGAATATCACATCCCATTCAGTTCCAGTGGCTGTACCAGAAATGTGGACTGCAGCTTACAAGATATACAAAGGTGCTTAGCAAGTGCCCTAAGATTTGCAAAATGGCTTTAGAACACTACAAATCACCTGAATACCATGTACTAATGCATCCACTAAATTTGACTACTCCATGTTACAAAAGTGAGAGCTGGCCATCAAATAACTTCATGTGAGACATGGCAATAACAGGCGACTGTTAATATATGTTGTTTGTCCATAAATGACTGTAACACCCCCTACAACACAAGCACAGAAATACTCATTTACATAACAGCCTTTTACGAAGTTAAAAGCCTTTTTAATGAAAAGGTGCTGTGCAGAAAATACATGGCAGCAACAATCGTTTTTAGTTTCTATTGAACACAATACTCAAAGCATGGCACTAGCTTTCACACAGAACTACATAGGATAGGCTGATGCATATTGAGATATAAAAAAAAAAGTGTATTGTCTTACATGTTTTTCAACTAAGTTCAACAATAATGTATTAAAAGATGTCCAGAGCACCACCTGCTCAGTTTTCCCCATGGTGCAGGCATCAGTAAGCACCATCACACGACATCCCCAACACGGTTATGCAAGCAGAGCAAAAAAGAAGCATTGCTCGGTTTACAAAATCTTCTAAGAGACAAACTCATTATTATGGTAAGTACAAGCAACAAAAAAAATGTGCATTTGATCAATTGTTTTATTAAGTACTAGTGCCCACTGCTTTCAAGGCTACACTTTTTCAGCTGTAATAGGGACTGACAAGCTCGGTTTCTACAAAAGGCTTTTCTTTTCAGGAGTCATTTTTCTCGAAAGACCTAGAGCCCATGTGACAAGAATATGAACCTGCATTATTACTTTGAAACCAACATTCATCGCAAGGGCGAGTGATCATTCCATTTTGAAGTGCATGTCTTTTGAAACAGTTAACACCAAGTATGCATTAGCCCCGCCACGGTGGTCTAGTGGCTATGGTACTCGGCTGCTGATCCGAGGGTCACGGGATCGAATCCCGGCCGCGGTGGCTGCATTTCGATGGAGGCGAAATGTTGAGGCCCGTGTGCTGTGCGATGTCAGTGCACGTTAAAGAACCCCAGGTGGTCGAAATTTCCGGAGACCTCCACTACGGCGTCTCTCATAATCAGAACTGGTTTTGGGACGTTAAACCCCACAAAACAACAACCAAGTATACATTCTGTTCATTCACACTATGCACCTACATCCCGCATACATATCTTCGTGGGATACTATCAAGTTCTGTCAGCCCTGCTTGACATAGCACCCCATTTACACTTGCAGTGGAGTAAACAACATTGTCCTCTCCTCAACAATGATAGAGTTATGAAATATGGCCAGCATGTGTTTTACAAATTACCATGGTAGACACAAGACCAACTACTTCTTGACAGCTTTAAGGCCTGTACCTATTAGCTACAGGCCATGAAAAAACCTGAAATCTTGTGTAACCATCAGTGAGATATTAGTATTACAAGAAAGCATCACCACGGTAGTATTTGCAATTGTGGAAACCTGGATGAGTTAGTTGTCGCAGAATATGGTGGTGAGCACAGCACAAAATCTACTTGGGAAAAAGACAAAGAGAGTAAGAACTGCAGAAAATTCACAGCTGGAAGGAAGTAGTATTTGCACTTTCTTCTGTCTTTTTCCCAATCCGACTTTGCACTATGCACACCACCGCTGTTTGCTTATTTGCCGTCGGCCAGTTATGTGCATTGAGTAAGCAAGTATTGTGTTCTTTAAATTCAACAGCAAAATAAGCTATCAAAAGATGCCCAAATGGGAGCCTTTTTTTTTTTTTGTTCTTGAAATAAATAAAAAGATATAGTCAGAAAAGATTCTTGCAGCCTTTATGTCACAAGATAACACAGGAAAGGGAAGGGGTCAAGGGCACATTTATTTGTTCGTAACCACTTTATGAACAAACCAACAATGAAGCCATTGTTTGCTGGTTCATTAAGATAACACAGGCTTACATTGGACAACTCGACACCAAACGACCGCTGAGCAGAATTTATCAACGTGCTTTATGTCCAAATATTATATGTTCAAAGTAAAGTTTTCACTGAACAACGACATCCTTGAACAAGCGCAATACCGTTTCAGTAACTGCTATTTTATTCATCCCAGTAAATGACTAGCTGCACACCAGAACGAGGCTATGCGTTCCTAAATCTTACTTCTCGAAATCTACACCGGACTATTCCAAGTTGCAGCCTTGCTGCTTTCCGGCGTTACGTACACCCACTCAACAGCAGCAGCAGCAACAACAACAACAACAACAACAAAAGAAAGAAATGGGGGCGTGGGCGCAGGAGCGAAAGTACGGCGTTTAGGTGCGTCAATACTAGTTGTTTTAACAGAATACCATAATTTAATGTCATAGGATAAATGACCCGCACCACTCATGATGCGGCTGACGATTCAAGAATGTGTCAGCCGCAGTTCTCATGGTATCGTTACCGTTGGCATACGAACCGAAGTTTGATAACAGGCTGCATTTGCTCTAAGTTGTCCCAACTCTGCCACGGGAAAGATCAAACAAAACCAGAGGAGTTTACCTTAAAACAGACGTGCATTTAAAACGACCCGCACGCGGACTTTCCTTCAAGACAGCAATTACGGTTAGGGGGTCATGAACCAAAATACACTGCTCATTGTAGATTTCTCGCAACAACTTGGCACAAAACGTCATTAATTTACTCACGTTTTCTTCTTTAACAGACGCTAGTCTGTTTACGAAGTCCTTGAACTTTTGTCGGATGCTATCTGCAAGAAAACAAATTGTATGAGTTGCGGAGACCGCCGGCAATGACAACGCGACGATGCGATCTTGCACATCCAGACTGTTTCCCTGTCATCAGCGTTATTCACTAGGGATCACACATAAACACTGTCAGAAGGCGCAGTGCCCTATATGTACTAAATGAACATGCGATGGCAACACGGAAATAAGACACACAGATGCGTCCGACAATGGCAGCAGCCGAAGTTTGCTTACCTTTGTCGACAGGATCGTTCAGGTAGTGCCTGAAGTGTTTTACGAGTTCTGGATTTGTAACTTTGCCTCCTTTGTCTATTAAGAACTGCTTTACGAGTTCAAAGTTGAACTGCTCTATGCTTGTCATTGTAAATTGAAGTGGCGCGTGTTAAGACACCTGTTGAAAGCCCTCTCCAGCCCTCTCTGCCTTGGGAGGCAACCGACCGCGTTTACCGTTGCTCACGTGTTGCCAGACGCAGGCAAGAAAGTTTGGTCGCGACCGTGAGAAACAGGTTCTCCATGGCCAAATCTAGCCGAATAGCGCAGAGAAGGAAGTTACGGTTTCGGTATACGAGCACGGCCGCATCGACGCAGGGCATGCTAAAAAAGAGAGAGGAATGATTATTCTTCTTTTTTTTTTTTTAAGCAGCCGTTTACCTAGAAAAACCCCGTTAACGCATGGAAAAGAAAACGTTTTTAAACGTTTGTAGTACGGGGGAAAGGAATTCTAAATATCCCTTCGTCATTATAGTTTTATTTCTCTCTGTCTCTCTCTCTCTCTAAATGATTAAAGTGGTGGAACAAGTTACTTGTGAGCAGTTAAAAATGCAGCGTAGATAATACAATCCTCCTTTCGTCTTATTTAGCCGCAACGACCAAAAATCAATTACTTTAGCTCAACGTCTTGCATCTGATTACAACTACTTACATATCCGAGATGTGCAACCATTTCCTCAAAACAATTTTCATCTGACTGAAGTAAGCTGATAGAAAGACTTCGGCTACCGTTAATTTTAATTAAGTACTTGATGTAATCGGTTTCTGGGCTTTTACGTCCCAAAACCACGATATGATTACGACAGACGTCGCAGTGGAGGGCTCCGGAAATTTCGACGACCTGACTTTCTCTAACATGCTCTGACATTGCACAGTACACACAGTACACGTACGGGCCGGAACATTGCGCCTCCACCGAAATGGAGCCGCCGCATTCTGCATTCGATCCCGCGACCTAGGGATCAGTAGCCGAGTGCCATAGCCACTGAAACAGCGTGACGGGGCAACTTCAAACAATTCAAGAAATAACACCATACCGTTTCTCCAAGCTGGCGCACTAAGTAAAACCAGCTGCATATCTGATGCATGTATACCATGCTCATTCGTGCGTACCAAACATAGAAGTGTTTTTCTGAAGCGACGCCTGTACCTACATGAATGAAATGAATAAATTTGAGAAACGTAGATAAATATCGGTGACCATGAAAAGCAGGACAATTGTTTAAGAACTGTAATTTTTTAAGGGGCCAAACATCAGTAAGCTAATAAATTGGCTTGAAGTTTACAAATCTGTAACTATATGCACCGTAAGATATCGTGTTCCTGTACAATGCATCGGCAAGAGCATCCGACTGATCGATTGCTTAATTAATTATTTATTTATTACTTATTAATTAATTAATTAGTTAAATAATTAATTGTGGTGTTTAACGTCCCTAAACCCGCTCTGATTATGAGAGACGCCGTAGTGGAGGCCCCCGGAAATTTCGACCACATGGGGTTCTTTAACGTGCACTGACATCTCACAGCACACGGGCCTCAACATATCGCGTCCAACGAAATGCAGCCGCCGCGGCTGGGATTCGATCCCGCGACCTTCGGATCAGCAGCCGAGTGCTGCTGATCATCTAAAGAGCATCTAAACGCAAAAAATAAATGAATTTTTATGGCCGGAACTTAGCCCGATCCTGAACCGACAATCTCGGAACGCACCTAAAACCGGAAAAACAAGAAAAAAAAAGACCAGTTATCGGTTCGGAACAATGCAGTTCAAACAGTTACTGTGCTGCAATCAGCCGGCAGAGCACTGTCGCTACGTTCATCCCTGCCCTTCCTTTTTGCTGTACCTTATCGGTTTCATCATCATCGACATCCTAAGTCCACCGCAGGACGAGGGTCTCTCCCAAAGATTTCCAATCCACCCTATCCTGAGCGAGCTCGTTCCACTTTATGACCACGAACTTTTTTAATTTCATCGCTCCATCTAACCTTTTGTCTGCCTCTGCTGCGTTTTCCCTCTCTTGGTATCCATTCGTCGCTCTCACTGTCCATCTGTTATCTGTCCTCCTCATGGCGTGTCCTGCCCAGGTCCGCTTCTTTCTTTTAATTGATATAATAATATAATAATATAAGCTATTCCTCTCTGTTCCCCGATCCATTGGGCTCGTTTTTTTTATCGCGTTACAGTTACGCATTATTTTTCTTTCCATTGCACGCTGCGTGCTCCTTAATTTCATCTCTAGTTTTTTTTTTTTTTCGTTATCCTCCACGTTTCTGCACCGTATGTTAGTACTGGGACATTGCAGTGATTAAATACGTTTCGCTTTAGTGACAGCGGTAAGTTTTCAGTCGTAATTCGGGAATGCCTTCCGAATGCGCTCCAGCCCATCCTAATTTTACGGAAAATTTTCTTTTCGTGGGTAGGCGCCCCTGTTAGTAACTGTCCCAGGTATAGGTATTCATTCACACATTCTAAGGGTTCATTGCAAATTTTGAATTCCTGTTCTTTAGCTAGACTATTGGGCATAATTTTGGTCTTTTGCCTATTCATTTTTAGTCCTATTTTAATACTTTCCCGGTTTAGGTCCTCAAACATGTTTTGTAGTTCGCTACCATCATTGTTAAAGAGCCCAATGTCGTCTACAAACCTTAAATAGCTGAGGTATTTTCCGTCTATTCTAATCCCTTTTTCTTCCCAGTCTAGACGCCTAAACAGTTCCTCTAAACATGCGGTGAATAACACTAGGGAGATCGTATCTCCTTGTCTGATACGTCTCTTGATGGGAATTTATCTGCTTCTCTCATAGGAGTAGTGTCGCTGTGCAGTCGTTGTAGATGTTATGTATGGTTTGCACGTATACGTCAGGTACGTCAGGTACACATCAGCTTCTGGAACTGCTTGCATTTCTACGGAGTGAAATCCTTTCTCGTAGTCTGTAAGGGCCATATAAAGAGGTTTGTTATATTCAGCGAACTTCTCAATTACTAGGTTGATAGCATGGCTCTGGTCCATCGTTGAGTAACCTTTCCTAAAACTAGCTTGTTCTCTTGGTTGGTTAAAGTTGATTGTTTCTCTTATCCTACCAGAAATTACTTTCGTTAATAGCTGGTATATTACTGGGAGTAGGCTACTCAGTCTGTAATTCTTTAACTCCTTTATGTGACCTTTCTTTTGGATTAGGATTACATTAGCATTTTTCCAACTGAGCGGTACAACTGAGCAGCCTTGATACATTTCGTGAAGAGCGATGCAAGTTTTTCAAATACAGGGTGTTTTTTTTTTGTTGCAACACATTTTTTAAAATAGAAAAACATAAATCGCGGGAATGTCTTTGTAGCATTCGAGTATACGGATTGGCGGCCTCTAGCTACAGAACAATTTCCGCACTTGTATGCATAATTAGCAAAATTACGCTAATGAACTTTTTAATCATCAGTAATAGGTGGCTACAGCGAATGAGTACTTTGGAGCCCGTCCTCGACACTACCTATCCCAACAAACAAATTTTGAATAGCGGAGTGCATGTCGGAGCTACGCGAACAATTAGTTCCCCGTGGCAGGCTCCTTGAAACCGAAACTGGACGGAAAAAGAGCGTCTGTGACGTCAATGTCGCGCCTCCCCGGATTTCGTCACTCGCCCGCGTCGCCCAACGCCACAGATAACAAGGAGATAACGCAAGCTGCTTGCGCAGCCGGAGCGGCGGTGACCACGGGCGTGGGGCGAGTGACGAAACAGTGGGGGCGGCGACATCGACGTCACAGGCGCTCTTTTTCCGTCCAGTTTCGGTTTCAAGGAGCCTGCCACGGGGAACTAATTTGTTCCCGTAGCTCCGACATGCACTCCGCTATTCAAAATTTGATCGTTGGGATAGGTAGTGTCGAGGACGGGCTCCAAAGTACTCATTTGCTGTAGCCACCAATTACTGATAATTAAAATATTAATTAGCGTAATTTCGCTAATTATGCATACAAGTGCGGAAATTGTTCTATATCTAGAGGCCGCCAATCCGTATACTCGAATGGTACACAAGATATTCCCGCGATTTATGTTTTTCTAATTTAAAAAATGTGTTACAACTAAAATAAACACCCTGTATAATGTCTCCTCGGTCTTTGATCAAGTCGGCTGTTATGCCGTCTTCACCCGCTGCTTTGTCGCGGGACATTCCTTTGAAGGCTTTTCTGACTTCATCAGTGGTTGCACGTATGATGGAACCTCAGTGTTCTCCTCTGATTTGATTTCTGCTAAGGTTACATGATCTGTCTGGCCCCGCCACGGTGGTCTAGTGGTTATAGGCATGCACTCGGCTGCTGATCCGAAATTCGCGGGATCGAATCCCAGCCACGGCGGCTGCATCTCGGTGGAGGCGAAATGTTGAGGCCCGTGTGCTGTACGATTTCAGTGCATGTTAAAGAACCCCAGGTGGTAGAAATTTCTGGAGCCCTCCACTACGGCGTCCCTCATAATGAGATCGTGGTTTTGCGACGTTAAACCCCAGAGATCAATCAATAGTGGTATGTCTGAGAGCTGCACAGTTCAGAGTAGAAATCTTCTGCTGCCTTTACTATTTCGTCGAAGTTGTTGATAACGTTACCATGTTTATCTTTTAGCGCATGCATTTGTTCTGTCCGAAGTGCAGTTTCTTTTTGACAGATTTAATCTCTACTTCTCTCTCTATCTCTCTCACGGTGAAGTTTCTTACGTCGCTTTGCCTGGCTTTACTGATCAGCTTTGATAATCCTGCGAATTCTATTTTATCTTTTGACGAAGTTACTGTCATTTGTTGGTGATTTTTTTTATTGGGACTGCAGTAGATTGGGACAACTTATTAACATCTTGCTTTGTTGTTTTACCCCCGCCTTCTATCGCTGTTTCGAAGATTGTTTTCTTTATGGTTCAGTTTACTTCTTCTAAACCTTCATCGTTTTGGTCTAAGGCCTCGAACTTGCCTTTTAGGGCGACTTTAAATTCTTCGTTCTTTGCATTTATTACCCCTCGTTAATGCTGTAGATTTGCGTTTTTTCTAGCAACTAATTCAGTTCTTGCTTTCCTTAGGTTAAGTACAATCTTCGCCCTTATTGATCTGTGATCGCTACATTTTGTCTTCCCTACACTACTTCTGTGTCTCGAATTATGCCTGGATGCTCGCACATTATAATGTCAATTTCGTTCTTTGTTTCCCCGTTAGGGGCTTTTCCACGACCATTTCCTATTCTTGTGTGTGTGTTTTTTTTAATACGTATTCATTATTCGGCGTCTGTTTCTTTCTGCGTGTTGTGTATACAATAGCATTGCCCCACGGTTATTCCATTCTCCGACATCGTAGTTGCCAATCGCTTGTTCTCCACTTTATTTTGTTCCTACTTTTGCGTTAAAATCTCCCATGACTATTGTGTTGGGTCCGTGTTTTTTTCATTGCTAATTCGACATCCTCGTAGAACTGTTCTACCTGCTCGTCGCCGTAGCTCGTTGTTGGCGCATATCCCTGGATTATCTTAAGTTTATATCGCTTATTTAGTTTTATCACGGGGCATGCTACCCCGTCATTAATGCTGAAGAATTCGTCCACGTTGCGTGCTATATCTTTGTGAATTAGGAACCTGACGCCATAATCTCTCTTTTCGGGCAACCCCCTGTAGCAGAGGTCATGTCCGTTGTTTATACTGTGTAAACTTCACCTACTCTGCTAACTTCACTAAGGTCAATTACGTCCCCACTAACGCCTTCTAGCTCCTCGAGCAGCTCCGTTAGCCTAGCCTCGGTTGAGAGGGATCTTGCGTTGAATGTCCAAGGTTTAGTTTCCAGTGGCGGCTTGTCCGGATCCAGTGACAGTAGTAGCAGGGTTATTGAGAGACCCTGGTAGTAGACATACTGTGGGATGTGGTGGCCAAGTACTGCCCCAGGGAGGACAATTCCTGTTCTGGTGTCGGAGTGAGTACAGCAGCTGAATGACTGAAAGCCTTTCAGGTGTCCAAACATCACGGGGCCCTTCTACCGACGTATGTCTCAAGCAGGGTTAGAAAAAAGGGGTTAGAGGAAAAGCTAGAGAAGGAGTTAAAAAAAGCAAAAAGAAAAGGGGAGGGGGGGGATATGGAGTCGAACTTCTGACCCTTGGTGCTTTAATTAGGCCGCGCCTTCCAGCTACAGTTAAACGTACATTTGTTTGAAGCATTTCAGACCGGCTAATTTCTGCCTGCTTTAGTATTTTGTACAGTATTTGATCTCAAAATGTCCGGGATGATCCAGTTTTGCTATCGTGACACCCAGAACGTCATGCTTTGTGAAATTGTCCTGGAAGCTAGGTCGGGGCCATCGGTTTACTTAACTCATTCTAGGCTTTCGAATGTTGCTTTCTTTTTATTCGGCGGAACTGCCCATGAATGTTAGCGTAATATGGCCGGCTGCATAAGTGTACCACGAAAGTACACATATTACCGCCCTCGAGACTTTGGAAACATTCTCTAGTAGAAACTGCGAAGAAATTACGCGCTGAGTGTATATCCTAATGAGCTATGCCAACTGAAAATATTAAAGGTGGATTGGCCTTGTTACATAACTCTGGGATTTTATAAAGTACTTTATAAAGAAGACGCAAGCAGGAGCGTCTCGCATTTATGCAGCCTCTCAATTCGCTGTTTTGATTTATATAAAGCAAATAATTATATCAATATTCTCAACATATTTGTGTTCATTCGAAATGCCACATGATGTTTTAGTCTAGCCAATGTCAACCAGCGCTGCCTTCCACACCCTAGATGCACCTATGACTCTTACGACTAATTTCCACTTTTTATTCGATTTCATTTTGTTCAGTAGGAAGCTATCCGACACGGCTTGCAAATTTGACGCCTCGAACATCCGTATAAAGTCCCATACTTCTGACAGTTATTCAACGCGAGCAAGAGATAGCTCACGGATGTACGTGCCAAATGTCCGCATATAGGCTTGCCATGTGATGCGGTCAAGCCCGTAGCCAGAGGAGGGAACGTTGGGGCGGGGGGGCTCCCGAAATTTTTGGTTGGGGGGTAGTATTGATAACACAGTGGTAGGTTAAAAACATAAAACTTAAGCATATTGATAACGTTGCATTTAAAGAGTCACTTTGTACATGCTACGATTTTTACCGCAAACAAATAATGAAAATAGACGTTTTTCTCAAATAGTTATGGCCTTCAGAATGTGTGCCACTCCCGGAAAAAATTCCTGCCTACGGGCTTGAATGCGGTGCTCATTAAACGGTTGCGTTTGCGAGTATGTCAGCTCTACCAATTATACGGTATATGAGTTCGGCGTAACATATATAAAAGATTGGAAACGAAAATGAAATTAAATCTCAACAAAATCCAAGTTTCATGGCCGAATCCCCAAAAGCTTCCAAAACCTAAGTGCTCCTTGCCATTGATGCTATCTTCCAGTATAAAGGCTGTCCGAAATATTTTTATACAACAACGCTAGTGCGCCATGCCTTAATTTGTGCGTGCGTGGTCGCGCGCGCGCACGCGTGTGTGTGTGTGTGTGTGTGTGTGTGTGTGTGTGTGTGTGTGTGTGTGTGTGTGTGTGTGTGTGTGTGTGTGTGTGTGTGTGTCGAGAGTACAAGTGCGGCCACATGAGTGTTTCAGGTTAGCACATTTAGGTCAATGTCTGGATGCTTTAAATCAGTGCAGTGATAACTTAAAGCAGGAACCTTGAGACGAATTTTTTTATATATAATGTTGACCGTTTTGTTATTTACGGCGTAGATTGGAATGTGCCTTCAGCGCCTTCTATAGATCCTGACATTTTCATTAAACACCTAAGAAGCTCCATTAAATATCCTGCAGCAACTGGTGAAACATTGTTCCAGTGAATTAATGAGAGAGCATGACAACACCTCAACACTTACCAGGAAATTTATGACTTAATCCATAGATTATTGATGAAATCGTTCATCACGACGACAACGTGCATTTCTCTGTGGTGCGCGCATTAACGCGTGTGTGTATGTGTTGCGTACATGTGCGAGCGTGCATGTATATGTATGTCTACGCGCACTAGACAACTTTTGTTATTTCATGTTGCCTTTGTGGTCTTGTCAAACTAATTTTACGTGACAATTAGACAAAACACATATCTCGCACATCCCCTTCAGGCGCGAATTATGATGGGTGCTTATTGCGTCAGATATTCGGACGTAACTTCGGTGTCGATATTCCATTCCAAGAAAGAAGAGGTGGTTATAGTATGTTGAAATGCTCGCTATACAGTTATTCATTGTAATTATAGCATAATTAGATATAAATTTATGGTGGAGCCATCCTTTATTTCGCCATAAAAGGAACCAAAAGGCAGACTTGAAAAGCGGGCCCCGCCACGGTGGTCTAGTGGTTATGGCACTCGAGTGCTGATCCGAGGGTCGCGGGATCGAATCCCGGCCGCGGCGGATGCATTTCGATGGAGGCGAAATGTTGAGGCCCGTGTGCTGTGCGATGTCAGTGCACGTTAAAGAACCCCAGGTGGCCCAAATTTCCGGAGCCCTCCACATCTGAGTCTCTCATAATCATAGCTGGTTTTGGGATGTAGAACCGCAGAAATTAATCAATCAGACTTGAAAAGCGGGTGCGCTTTGTTATTGGCTCTGCTCACAAGGTGCCAACGAAATTTATATTTCTGTCATCGATCCAGCGGCCTATATGCCATGTCGCCCCACCCGTCAAGTACGGAAACGCCTTCGGAGAATTAACTGCGTTCAGTAATACGCCGCACTTCGGAGCAAACTGAAGGCACATTGAATACGTCGAGGGTTCGATTTACCGAAAGCACAGTACTTCTTGTACTTTCGCGGCCGCTTGTCCACTGAAGCGCCAAAAACACTTTGCGTACGCAATTGTGTACGCCGCCGCTGAATGGGGATATGCCACCAAATTAGTCAATCACCTTGCATAAATTATCACTTTGAGCGACCTCTGAGTACTAATATCACCCTCGAAATGTCAGTCTGAATATCATGTTTTTGCGATGAATTGTCATTTAACGTGTACTATGTAGCTTTGTTCCTGCTCTGTTATTAAGCTGTAGGCCTCTTTTTGTGCACCTATTTTCTCGTGAAGGCTGTCTTTAAAGGGGCTGCCTACCGTCCGTCATCGATTTCCTGTTTTTTATTGCAATAGGAAGCACACCTTTCGTAGTGTGCAAGCTTGCAGTGGTTTCGCTGGAAAGTGAGCAGAAATTCATAAAGAAAAATCCATAAACAAGATTGTTTACTGGGCTTGTGCAATAGTAATTTAAGGAAGAAAATTACTCTCCGTCGTGAATGAACGCTACCAGGCGCGTGCAAAATACAATCGTAAGTGATAAAAATTTGTTTTGAAGAGAAGTGAACCTGCGCGTATTTCGCATGGTTTTTCTTCACACTTGGAGTTTGGCGCACATCACCAGGGATGGAGCCAAAGGTCATTTTTTCGCGAATTTCAGGGCTGAGTTAGATGCATTGTTTTTCTTTTTTTTCCATTACAAGCATGCTAGTTTCCGTGAATGTAAGAAACTACCTTCCCGCGTCCACCGCAACCAAAACACACACACACACACACACACACACACACACACACACACACACACACACACACACACACACACACACACACACACACACACACACACACACACACACACACACACACACACACACGCACAAGTATATCCAATAGGTAGGCAGTCGCTTTAAAGAGACACGAAGAGCAAAGGAATTTTTCTCGTATTGGTAAACTATAACTTTTCGTAATGCCAGAAGCGCCACTCCCGCCGCGAGAAGATACTTGTTAAGTGAGAAAACGCGCGAAAAGTGTACTGGTGGCGAAGCTGCCTTGAGCTTCCTGTATCACCTCGCCGTGACGCCACAGGTTATGACTGCGTATGCTATGATCGACATGCTTATGTACTATCAAAAATGAATTACATTGTACTCTATAAGGCAGCCAGAGCCTTAACGTTGAAGATTAATTAAATATCACTAGAACAGGCTGGCCCAAATACGAAAAAAAAAAAAAAAAGACTCGGAAGTGTGTGACGTCACGCCTACGTACGGGTGCCGGGGTTTCGGCGCGAAATCCCAAAACTAAATTTGGACCTTGACTTCTGTTATTCTAGCAGTGAACCTATGACGACGAAACTCGCCACAGTAGCTTAGCGGCTAGGATGTTTGCTTGCTAAGCTGGAGGTTCCAGGATCGCATCGCTGCCATAGCGGCTGCATTTAGACGGGGGCGAAATGCAAGAACACTCCTGTACTTAGATTTAGGTGCATGTTAAGAAACCCCGAATTGGCCAAAATTGCTTTGGAGCCCTCCCTTACAGTGCGTGCCTTATAGTTATAGCTTGTTGTGCCACGTAAAGACCGATCAGTTATATTATATGATGAAGAAATCAACGACAATAGAGTTCTTGGAACAATCTATCATCTAAACTGATTTAGTGTTTCACTTGAGTGCCCGTCTAAGTGTGTTGTTATCTATTAAAATTTGATCGCTGCAGCAGTTCTTGGACAGGTTCAACGAACGAATGATGGATTAGGTGTTGTTGCGACTTAAGCCTGCGACAGCCAGACGTTCCAGTATAGAAGAGAAGAATAGGACACGCTACAATAGAAATTGACCACAGCCGTCTTCCACGCTTCAATGGCTTTCTCTCCCCAAGCGTTCGTGATGGTGGGTGCTTTGGTTGACGTCCATGCTCCCTAAAAGGGTTGCTGTTTACGTCAACGTTCGCTAAAAGAGTTTCTGCGGAGACTAACAACGACGTCAAAGTCAAGCTGCCCGCTGCACTGTTGCAATGTAAAGAGAAGCGAGGACACTCGGACCGAGAAAAGTGCCTTTCCTGCAGATCTCAGGAATACGGGTGCATCGCCCGCTGCAGTCCCAACCTGTCTGGCGCGCATGGGATGTGACCTGGGCTTCAAATGGGCCTTGCTGAGAAGGAGGGCGGGAACTGATGTATTTTAAAGATGATGGAAACCGAGTAAAAATGGCTCTGGACCCTGGGTACGGTGTCCATCCAGTTCGCTCGTCGCCGCAACCCCATTTTTTTATATAACATTGAAATAAGTCTTCCGACCGTCATTAATCCAGCTTTGTTATCGTTTCCCCAACTCCGGCCTTCAGAGTTTCTTAACCGGAAGGCCTTATATATACGCATCGTCAATTCTGTTATATATATATATATATATATATATATATATATATATATATATATATATATATATAACGAAAGGGAAGGGGTCAAGGGCTCGTTCTTTTTTATTTGTTAGAAACAACCCAATGAGCAAACAGATATATATATATATATATATATATATATATATATATATATATATATATATATATATATATATATATATATATATATATAAAGTCTGCGCCCATTTCCCCTGTTTGCCCAAGTAAAGCACTCAACGTAGTTTGTCATGAGCTCCCCTTTGTAATGCTCTCTTAAACATATTCAGATTTTCTTCAGTCAATGCCCTGTTATCTAATTATGTAAGCAATAGATGTTGCTTCGCGAATATTTGTGGTAAGAGCTGATAGCTATAAGGTCACTAGCGGAGCTTCCCAAGGACCCGTTCTGGACCATTTCATAAATTAGATGTTTGTCAGCTATTCAAGACTTTTCATGCCTTCTGTATGCAGTGAACTATCGACAGTGTTAGCGGCGGCAATGAATTCCAAAAAGACACGTTTTCTGTCTCAAACTGATGCGCAGACAAAAAGCAACTCTTCATTGTTTGCGCAAACAATAACATTATGCTATATATCGTGTTAATTTATACTAGGTAAACCCACAAAGTCGTATTTTCGTGCACGCATCGTGATGCTTTATTTCCCAGCCTCCATTAGGTGAAAGACCTTAATGTGCACACTTAGACAAACTTGGCACGCTTTTCTCGCATTTTAGCTATATGTGATGTAACGTTCGATTCATGCTTTTGACATCGTCTGTCGACTATCGGACACTTACTCTATACCCCTCCGTCCCTGTTGTCTCCTTGAAGCGGCATTCGACAATGCGCCACCCCCCTACCAAATTGCTCCTCTTTTGTTGAGGTGGAACATACAAATCTAGGTCTAATCTCACTGAAACCATCTATAATTAATTTAAAACTACTTTTAAGAACCTATTTTGCCATTATTGTGTAACCCCATTCACACGCACGTTACAACTGCGGTCTTGAAAATCAAGAAATATTCTATATGGCTTTCTGTGCCTTTTTGCGGTGTACATTGGCTTTTGATCACGCACAATTAATTCTACCGTAAACGTTTACCAGGCAGACTGCGCGTATTCTGCGTGGCCTTCTTGCAGTAATCAGTGTTCTATATTTTTCTTCCGTTGGCATATTTCAGAGTTCATTCCTTGTGTTCCCTACGAAGGCGAATAAACATGCTTTACGATTCAATCATACACTATTCACTCCCTCGCTTTCGTTTTCCTTCATTGTTGCTCTACCTATACATTTTCTTGTGACGGGAACAAGGGACGGTGAGAGAACGACAGAATGATGTGATTGATTTCTGAGGTTTCCCAAAACCATGATGCGATTGTGAAAGACGCCGTATTTAAGGG
The DNA here is from genome assembly GCA_013339685.2 of Hyalomma asiaticum. NCBI lineage: Eukaryota > Metazoa > Arthropoda > Arachnida > Ixodida > Ixodidae > Hyalomma > Hyalomma asiaticum. Next base: position 281,190,506 of record CM023481.1, read on the forward strand.
CTCCAGAAATGTCGACCACCTGGGGTTCTTTTGCCACATGCATATTCAAGCGATAAGGATGGGGTTTTCGTTTCCGCCATGCTGAGTGCACAATCTGACAAATGTATCGTGCGATTCAGAAATATGCAGCGGCAACCGGCGTTCTCAACTTTTCTGTAAAGTTATTATTGTGAAAAATTGGGACAACATAGAGCTGTGCTTTCCACTTGTAATTCTGTCCAACGTTCACAGAAAACTGCCGTTTGAGGCGGCATCGCCTGAGAAAAATAGTTCGCTAAAAAAAAAAAAAGGCAGTTCATCCCCTGTAGTACAGAACAACGCATTATATACCCGTGCAGGTAACAGTGCCAGCAATCCCAACAGCAGAAGCGCAGATGGAATCCCTTTCGCGAAGTGCAAGAGGTAGGCGTGCTTCGGAACCGCGTCAAATGAAATTACTGCCCCGCTTATAAGCCAGCAAATTTCCATTAAAAAATGCCCCCTTATAAGGTTGCCTGAGATTCCGAAAGAAATTTAAGTTGTGTTGCGTACACGCGTTTTCAAGAAAATTTCTTTTGAAGCGCGGCTGGCAAGCTAACGTGCATGCCGTTACGCGCATCTATATATACTGCATAAAACGGCCCAACTCTTTTAAAGAGAGAACCGGTTGCGTTAATGTTAATGTTATTTTCACCATCGGCGTTCGGACTTCAAGCGCAGCGCCGCGTAAAAGAATTACGAAACGAAGGGGCTGCTCGAGTAGGCGGAGCAGTAAAGGGGAGCATGCTGGCTATAGGTCTAAACTGCCGCCGGACGACGTCATCAAGGGCGGTAAACGAGAGAAAGGCGGTTTAAAATATACGCCAAGCGAGGAAACAAACACCCTCCTTCATGTGCCGTGTAGATTAGATTGCCTTCAAAAAAGAAGAATATTGATACTTGCCGCGAAGCGAGCGCAGACTGCCCACCGGGGCGTACCGCGTATGCCGCCTCGCTCGTTCATCCGGCAGTAGCGTCGGCAGGCTCCTTGTATGTAGCAGTAATGAGCACGAGGAGCTTAGAATGGAAGTAGACTGGCCAGATTCCTGGTATAGGTGGAGATACGACAGCATCAACGATCAATGCCATCACCCCTCAAAATGCACAAGGCGATATAGCATGGTAAACACATACACGCACATCCACAAATTCAGGCCAAGCAAACAAACAGACAAAATAAATAAATCGAACAAAGGGTGATTGCCGACGAAGACTTTCATGCGCAGAAAAGATCCAATGCTCATAATTAGATTTGGTAATAAGCAACAGCACTTCGCAAGAAGAGGCACCTGCTAAGTGCAATAGCGGACACAATGTTAAAGCAGTCGACTGTACTTGCAAACTATTTTACAAAGTAGCTTTCTGATGGCACCGGTCATTGGTAGCAAAAATGCATGGTACACAGAAATTGCAATGATTGCGGATGCGAACTTTTGTTTTAGGTATGCTCTTTATATACTGTATAGAAACGCATAAGGATGCGCGGGAGACTGTTGACGCAGCCCTGGAAGCGAAAGCCGCTAATGGTTGTGACAGCTGACCCTCCGTTCCTCTGATCCGATTGCGTTCGATCTTGTCTTTCTGGATGCTGCTGGTCTTTATGTAAAGTAATTGGACCATTACGCTGTGCGAGTGTGTAAATGAGATTTTGTATAAATAAACGCTCACTAGCGCTCGTCTTGTCTTTTTTGTCGTGTCTTCCAGCGCTACGACTCCTTCAATTCATCCGGGACACCGCATCATTTGTGCAGAGGATGCGGTATCGAATGTGCACCTATGCAAGTGTCGTACTTTCCCCCTCCACTCCTCCATCCCGCTTTTCCCTTCGTTGTTGGTTTTTTTTTTTCTTCTGCCTAAACGAAATATCAAAACCCATACGTGGCAGACAATAACAATATTCATATGCTGCACCTTTCGCTTTGCTAGAAATGTCCGAGAGGCACTTCAACAGGATCACCATGTATTGACGATGGACGATAAAATATGAAAACGAGCGAAATTAATTCGTAAACTATACTGGTTCGGAAGAACGTCAAGTTGGCCTAGGTGGTTACTGCTATACATCATTACCTCTAAAATAAAACACGGACGACATGGGTGCCTGTGTCGTCTCTTCTGTCTACGTCCGTTTTTATTGTAGCGGTAATAATGTATATACTGGTTCTGCTCTTACGCGAGTGATGTCTAGAGTCGGCCATCGTTAGGCTGATTGCTTTGATAATTGTGATGCGGGAGAATGTAGCCGAGAGGTTATATACAGGTACATTTACGAGCAAATTGGCAGGAATTTTGCCAAAATACAACAGCCCACGTTGGCGCCAAATACGGTCAATAGTGTGAAGATTCCAGCAGGCAAAGACGCGAGCACAAGAACACAGGAACACACACGATAGAAGCCTGCGTGTTCCTCTGTCCTTGTGCTCGCGTCTCTGTCTGTTGGAATCTTCACACCATAGATATGTACCAAGTGGGCCAGCAGACCACTTTGGTAAAATAGACGTCGTTCAGACAACTGCTGATGGCGTTTTCGCTTGCAGTGTCCGTAGAGTCGAATTCACGAAGCTTTTCGGTCAAAGAGCGCTTTGGCACCGAGTGGCCGCCATCACTAATAATTTGTCCAACATCAAGATTCAAAAAAATTCACAATTCTAGCACAAAATCTTATATATATATATATATATATATATATATATATATATATATATATATATATATATATATATATATATATATATATATACCTGCGTAGTTATGGGACTTGTTACGTATAAAGATACCTCCAGCGGCAGAAGCGCAGTCCCGGAGCAGCCAAAGGTAGGACTTAAAGTCGAGCAGTTGGATTTGATTCTGCTGACATGAATGACGTCGATGGATGCCGGATTAGCAGATGAAGAAACGAGCGCAAGGAATCTTACACGCAACTGGTGCCACCTCGCGCAGCCATGGCAGGGCACTCTGTGCTGAGTGCTTGAATGTCTCACAGCGGGAACCGTGCGTTGCGATATCGGATATCGGGGAGAAGCCGATGAATATTTTGCGATGTCGTCAGCCGTATACGCACATGCTGCTTCGCATCCATATTCTGCCAGGGCGATGGTATTGCGCGCATACTCTCTTGTTCATGAGGTGGCAGCCACAGGAAGGAACGTGTTTAGAGGTTCAACAAAAGTGCAGGAGGGAGAAAACCCACGTATTCAGAATTTTGATGCAAATGCGACGTGGGAAAGTCCAACGTCCCAGTTATGGTGGTCTTTCGAAACGTACTTGCAGACTCAACTAAACGCACCGTCGGACCTCCGGTTTAAGGATGGTATAAGGCGGTCAGGTTGTGTTTAGCTTTAGTGGAGCAAGAACGTAGAATACTGGCGACGACACTGTACAAAAAAAAAAAAGTATAATCCCAATTAAGGCGTTAGCCTTCCGGTAGGCTTAAATTGTCTTTTTAATGACGCTGGCTCTTCCCTCATCATTGGTACTAGACCCGAATTCATCAAGCTTTTCTGTCACGAGTTACGTTTGCATTTGGCCAGCTGCCTTGGCTAATAATATGCCCAACAACCGAAGTCGCTGAAATTTTCTCGTACAAATAATTCCAGCGTAGGATATCATTTGGGAATACGTGGTGCCTGTAGCGAAATCAGGTTTGTCGCTACCACAAGTGGACGGTGAATGTCAAAACTCTAACGAATAAGTTAACGCTCTGCGACAGTGAAGTTTTGTGTATATGCGTCAATGGGCATTCGCAAAAACATCTTACACTAGAATTAAACATGAGACAACCTTTCACGTAATCCTGAAGTGGAGTATATCATTTGCGAAATCGGTTAGCCAATTACAAAAGAACACTTACGATATAAGAGCATTGTTCACGAGACCGGATGCCAGTCATTCGTACTCTGACATAGACGCATTATTAGCGAAGGCGAAGGCAAACGGCAAACAGTTCTTAAGAAAAAAAAAAAGAAAAGTATCGAGCCCTACCCGGGACTATTAATCCATATAAATAAAGGGACTCAATTTCCCCTCTTATGTTGATCGCTACGGCGACCGTCGCCTAGCTTCGCTGTAGTTATTTTAGCTTGCCTCCATCCGTCTGTCATGAACTAACAGCGTTGCACTAACGATGCGAGTTCTCTTAGCAGCGCCAGTTTATCCTATTTAAGTTAAGCACGCAAGCTGTAAGAGTTGAATACATTAACATATAGCATAGCTGCGTCACAGTAAACTTATTGACTATACGTTAAAGGCCAACTTCGAGGATTTTTTCAATGCGTCAAGGTAATGGCGATTTTTTGTTCCTGATTCCTATCACACTTCTGATAGTGGAAATGCTTAGCAAATCCGAAAATAATGTTTAATAAGGAAAGAAGTACGAAACCGAAACCGAAATACCACCCAACAGTGGCGTCAAATTAGTCAAACCGTCTTTTGCATAGCGCAACAGCGCATATCCGCCGTTCCCCAGGCGGTAATGTCGCGAAGGTTGGCCGGCGCGCGCAGATCTCGAAGGCCGTAATGGGGTACTGGTGTGCTTCTGTCACTTTGCCGATAATGACGTCAACACACAGTGTGGCCAGTAATTGTAAGCCCGGTAGGTGGTTTGAGGTAATCAATAAAAATTGATTTGTAAGCAATCTGCGCATCTGTCGAGCCTGATCTTGCACAAATAACGGAAGTGCCAATGAACGTACCCAGCGAATTTTATTAAGATCCATTTACCCACCAAAATCACCGGAGTTAGCCTTTAAGGGCAACTCTGGCTATTTTTCAATGTCCACGGATCTCAATAAAGTTTTCAGTATATGTTCTCTTCGGTACTGCAAATATATATGCCAAGCCACGCGGTTGCAAGTCATTTAGTTTTCCTGCAAATGAATTTTGAAAATGTTTAGCTGTTTCCCATGCGGGCCACTCCGTGTTTTTGACGTCACTACCTTCAACGCTAACTACCCGAGCTCGCGGGCTGTCAAGAGCAAAATAGTGATACTTGAGAGCTCAAATCACCGGCGTCAAGTTCAGTATAGCTGGCATAACTCGGTATATGGTCGGATGACATCGCCGCTTTCACGTTTCTGGCACGAGCTGCATATTTCTGATGGCGGCGGGGAGGCTGTGACGTCATCGCATACGCTGCACGAAGCATCTACCCATTTCGGTTACCTTTTAAACACATCGTCCATTCGATTATTTAAAATTATTTGTGAATTTCTGAGCAAATTGAACCACCCTGCCTGCTACAGGACCATCAGTGGCATTGGAAAAGAGCGGTATCAGAATATGGTGAAAAAACCGCCGGAGTTACCCTTTAATAGCCGAGGTGTGAAAACGTACACGAGTCCACTTTAATCGATGTTCTTACCGGCACATGAGGTCGGCGCTTCGGACGATATTGAGTCGATGTAGCGGCCCCGGCACTGGACTGCAGAGGTCCGCATGAAGTGGCGCGGCAGCAGGCAAGCTCTTCAGGTTCTCCTGAAGGCAGGTCCGATGACATTGGACAACGCTCGCCATGGTGAGCAGTGCTGTACCGGGCCGAGTCCATTGGCGCTTCTCGACTCAGCTCGCACATTTTGAGCGCTGTTGTTGTTGTTGTTTCCTTCAAGTCTGGAATATGCCCACCCTGGGGGATTGGCCAAGACGTAGAAGTTGAAATAGTTAAGCTGAGGTACTATGGAATACCAATCAGAATCGAATAATCAAGATGAAATTAACAGTGAAGTGTACGAATTTATGAAAAGAACCTGACACTGGCTGCTCTTTTCCTCCATGAGAGCTTCTTCTCCTCCTCTGTAGGTTGGCACATACCCAATGCAGGGTTGGCCAAGGCAGAGTTTACTTAAAGATTATTTTATATCAGTGGTTTGACGAGGCACAAATGATAAGAACTAAGATAATTTTTTTTAATTCCTATTAGAAATTTCGTTACGACAAAACAGACATCCCTACGGCTCTACCCCAAAGTGGACCCTCCAATCGAAAGAATAGTCATTTCGTAAAACGCCAGGCCTGGGTGATGCTCCGGGAGAGCGTTCTTCTTGTTCCCAAAGAAAAAGTGGCTCCTACCAACTACGGGAGATGGGCCATGAAGACGGCGGTTAAAGCAAACAGAAAAAATTATTGATCATATAGGTATTGTTAATCACTGCTGTCCTGCTAAAATTTATTGCCACGATGAAGATTACTTCAACAATCTGCAGTCTATAACGTTATTATATTTCTAAAGATATGATTTTTTTTCTTTACGTTTCTAATGTTTCCACTTGAGGCGTCCTTACCTGGTCGACCGTAGGAAGCCTACATGACTGCCTGAAGTCATGTAGGCTCCCTGATGATGATGATGATGATGATGATGATGATGATGATGATGATGATGATCCGTCAAATATGGTGACCGTCTTCTCTTTTCTTGGATGGTGCAACATACCTAGTGCAGGGGAATGGCCAAGACTTCAAGATTTGTTTTCTCTGTAAAAATCCTGGGCCCTTCTATTCGAATTATTTAGAAATTTCAAATCGGAAAGTACCAGTGGTTTGTGTAAGCGCAAATTCGCAGCTAATAATAATTAGCAGGAGATTCTTTCAGTGCGTACAATAATTTCTATGGTAGCGGAACAAACATCCCTGCGGCTGTGCCCCCAAGTAGGCGCGCCAAACGAAATAATAATATCGGTTCTGTAAGCTCCAAGCCTAGATTACAAGAGGTGGTTCCGGTACTCGATCTACAAAAAAAAAAAAAAAAAAAAGATTAAGCCGGTTTTACGCAGTGAAAACCGCCGGAACAGCGACGCTGTTCTTTTATCGTTAGTCGTGACGTCATACTGCATGGCAAGGGTGTCAAGTCATTGACGTCCTGGCGTATATATGATAGTCATATAGATAGCACCCTTCATCATTATCTCTGGAAATCCAGCCGCTGCTGCGGGGATAGAATCTGCAAATTCGAGCTAAACCTTTTCTACACTTCATCGCACATTGGCTTTACGCACTTCTTTCTTTCTTTCTTTCTTTCTTTCTTTCTTTCTTTCTTTCTTTCTTCCTTTCTTTCTTTCTTTCTTTCTTTGCATTTCGCGCTACGGAAGTGCAGCCACGGCTGCGGGAATCGGACTCGCGCACCTTCAAACCAAACCTTTTCTACACTTAAATCGCACATTGGCCTTCGCATAATCACTGTCACGTAGGAGTGGGCTGAGGGCAAGAGCGGCTCCGCTTTTCCTTCCTGTGTGACAACGAAGGTGACTCGACGCATGACACAGCCTCCGCTTTGAACAACTCCGCTTATAAAACATGGTGTATCGTTTGTTCTTGATTACAGAAAGAGCACAGTAAGAGCATACGAAACCTAATCTATGCCAATAAGAACTGAGGTATAGGGCATTCAGCAACTTAATTTTGTTATGATCACCTTCATCATCCTCGTGTTACATAATTCGGTACGAAAGGGGTACAGAAGGGGCTTATAATCTGGAGCAGCAGTCAATACAGGGTTTGGCAACCGTTTTTGTGACTGTAAACGGGTGAAACCTATAGCCGCCGTTAAGAATGCTGTTGGTGGTAGGACACGAATTATTGGCGACGTCTTTGCTAATGAATCGGCAGTTTTGTTTAAAAACAAACCTTTGCAGCCAATCACCAAGACTAAATGAATACATTTCAGATGAGCAGCGACTAGGAGAGCTTTAAGATAGGTTAATTACTAGGGGTGCACACACAAGGAGGAACACGCAGATAATCAGTCAGTAGGAATAGGAACTACTATATTTGCAGAATTTAATTACCGTAAGGCTAATATTATTGCCACCGATTCCGCGAGAAATGTGGGCATAAAATCAGCCAACCGTAATAAGAAAAAAAACAGTCGATTTCAGGGCAAAATATTCCAATTCCAAGCTGTACCTCGCATTGCGATTCGTCCGTTGCAATAACCAATTTCGGTGGTAGAATATTTAAAAGGTCTCGTAACAATCGATTTAAGATATCGCCCATCAGTAATTAAGCGTGCCTTGGAAAAATATCATCATAGACAATTTCCGCAGAATAAAGCTGCATTATTCATGTGAAGCGCCTCTCGAATTTTTGAATTTAAGGGATAAAGTCTGAAAAAATATGTCGAGCGCCGCATGTGAGACCAGGTTCAGTTCACACAAAAATTGAATCCGGAACACAGATGAAAGTTGCTTCATGCCTGTGTGAAGGAGGGACGGCTGCGCCGTCAGAATATTAAATCGGCATAAAAGGGGTGATATTCGTGCTTACACATTCAATACAGCATTTGCAACGTATTTTGGAAGACCTAAGTATTTTGAAACACATCCGTAAAGCCTCTCGCTCTAACAGAACTAGCGAACGGGCATGTATGCTGGTGCACCAGAAAAAAAAAATTACACAGCCGAATTCTAGCACAGGATGCGCATGCATATTTCATAAACCGTCAAAAGTGCTTGTCTTCTCATCTGCGACTGCTCAGTTTGCATAAAATGCTCGTTAAAGGCACTCCTTTTTCCGCCACAAATTCAACATCACGGCGCCAAATGACAGATTAGAGATTCGTTATAAGTAACACTGAAATATTTCATTGACTCCACTTGCAGGATACCTTGAAGCTTATATTTAAACGAAATGTATATTGGGCGCGGGATCGACTCATAGGTGGCAGCACCGTCATCACGTAAGAGGTATAGTGCGGATAAGTGGTCGGCAGCACGCACTGAAATGTACGCAGCGGCGCTCCACTGTGAGCAGTTCGAGCCATCATCATCATCATCATCATCATCATGAGCCTGTCTACGCCCACTGCAAGGCGAAGGCCTCTCCCATGGATCTCCGATTATTATGGTCCTCTGCTACCTCTGACCGATTTATCCCCACAAACTCTTTTGATATCACCTGCTAATCTGACTTTCTGTCGCCCCATGATACGATTACCATAGGGATCCACTCTGCTACCCTTAGTGACCACCGGTTGTCTTGCCTTCGCGTTACATGCCCTGCCCACGTCCATTTATTCTCCTTAATTTCTATTAATATGTCATTAACACGCACGCGTTTGTTCCCTCATTCAACCAGTTTGAGACAACTGTTACTTAAATAAAAGTGTTGATTGCAGTCAAATGGAGATACAGGCGTGCTCCATGTAACGTTACTACACGGAGCGTGCACGCACAACGTTCCTATTATCCCTTTACATGGGAAGGAAGCGCAGTCTACCATCCAACAGCGCACCATGACATCACATTCTCACAGTCAGACGTCATCGGCGTTTCTCTCTCTCTCTCTTTTCTTTGACAATACTTGCGGTCTGTCTACTACATCTTTCTCTTCCCTATACTCGACTCTACGTCTTCTACCTCGACCAGCACTCCCCGCTTTGCCGTTTTTGCAGAGTACTCGGGACGCTGAGGCACATGATCAGCAGATACAATAACTCCCCACTAATTCTCGCCAACCTGCGCCTTTCCACAACCGAGCTTTGGGAGAATGCTCTAACGAGCCCCAGTCTGGACGACCAGCTTCGCCTGGTTGAAAGTCCTCTTGAAGCCGCCCGCACTCCAGGCATACTGAAATGAAGAAGCCTCACGGAGCTTCCAGACCAAGATGGTCTGGTGCAAATTCAAATAAACATGTTTATGCTCTCTCTATATATAATGTTCGCATTGTTACGCTACTGAAATAATTCAGTATTGGCTTCGGGCTCATATTTCAGTGGTGGTAGCAGAAAAAAAAAAGGAAGACCGTTGTTGCGTTCTGAGCTGAAGTAGCAGCTTGTGCACCCTATCAGACCACTTAAACACATATTATCCTGATCCCTCTCTTTTCATTTTTTTTTCTTTGCCATCTTCGATGGAATGCAAGGCACTTAACCAACTCACTTAGTCAAGGCTGAGTGACTATAACACCGCTTGAGCATTATCCGAATGTTTGGCGCACGCTTGCGTTAAGTAAGCATTTCAATAGTTTTAACACGGCTTTCTTCGAATGATACTTGTGTGATCGGGAAACAAAAACAGCTGATGGGCACGTCATGTATCGATTCCACATTATTTAATCCTTTTTTGCGGACAGTTGAAGGGGGGCTAATTGCCAGAATCCACTTATAGGCGGAAACCTTCACCGTAGTGCATCAAATCTGTGTATACTGTAAAAGGACGCCTTAAACACAATTAAGGATCGTCGAGGAACCGCTAAGTGACAGTCACGCTGCGCCAAAGAACGAGTATACGTCATGACATAAGCGCATATTCCAGATCACTGCTTCCGTCTACCATCACACCATATTACCATATTTCCATCAGCTCATTTCTGTTGTCGCCCCGCGACGGTGGTCTAGTGGTTATGGCACTCGGCTGCTGATCCGAAGGTCGCGGGATCGAATCCCGGCCGCGGCGGCTGCATTTCGATGGAGGCGAAATGTTGAGGTCCGTGTGCTGTGCGATGTCAGTGCACGTTAAAGAACCCCAGGTGGTCGAAATTTCCGGAGATCTCCACTACGGCGTCTCCATAATCAGAGCTGGTTTTGGGACGTTAAACCCCACAAATCAATCAATCATTTCTGTTGTCACAATACAACCACACATCGTGAGATATTTCTATAAAGTACTGCACTTACATTGTGATGTTTCCCGCTTAATTTCTGCAGGACGACGACGCAATGTGCGCTTTGTCGTACGCTTGAAAGACACAGCAGCCGCTAAACTGAAATAATTGTGCCGAACCTAGAGTGCGACGATGACATAGCATTCTCTACACACGCATTCAGTGATCTTAACAAGAGCAAAGAGTGCAACGCAAAGCCATATACTTTTGTATACTCGAATAAGAATACATGCAAGCATTTAACACTGGACCAGCACAAGGAACAAAAATCCCGGAGGATATGCACGACGTACGTACGCGTGCATGTAAACTAAACACGCATTGGCTTGCAGACGGCGCAAGGAACCATCCACACTTGGGAGCTTCGTCTGGTCGCCGCTAGGTGCCGACTTTGTTCGAACCCGCTGCCAATAGGTTCTTTAGCAGAGAATACAACAATCGCCCACTTATTAGGATTAAAATGCAACTCAAATCTATCCAACCAGGTTTCAAGTCCCTTTGAATATTCCTGTAGGGTATACGGCAAATGCAGTGAATGATGCTGCCTATAGCAAAAAAGAAAAAGAAAGCGATGTCGTCAGCGTAAACATACCTTTTCAGCCCCTGTACTGGAATAGTGTTCACCAGGATCTTAACTATGACTGGTAAAAGTACTCAACACCAAGGCAAACCTGATGATGATTTGTGGGGTTTAACGTCCCAAAACCAGTTCTGATTATGAGAGACGCCGTAGTGGAGATCTCCGGAAATTTAGACCACCTGGGGTTCTTTAACGTGCACTGACATCGCACAGCACACGGGCCTCAACATTTCGCCTCCATCGAAATGCAGCCGCCGCGGCCGGGATTCGATCCCGCGACCTTCGGATCAGCAGCCGAGTGCCATAACCACTAGACCACCGTGGCGGGGCACCAAGGCAAACCTCGTTTCTGTTTGTGTTTACTAGAAGAGTAGCCGCTTTGACAACAATAAAACTCTCTTTAGCTTAATTCTACAATATACCTTGATAACCCGTGACACCACGATCGCACTTTGAAAAGGGTGTATTCAACACTATCATACGTTGTACATTCGTCTAAGGCAATCAGAACCGCATGCTGCTTGTTGCGCCGGACAATGTTAATTCGACTTTCCAGATCAACAAGCACGTTCCATATTGAACAACCAGACCAAAATACAATTTGACAGGGACACAGCAATGCTTTTTCATTAATAATTTCTCATTTATTTCCACGAAGAACCCCCTCAACTAGCTTCACTGCATTTGAGCCGGGGCCATGGTGGTCTAGTGGTTAAGGGCTTATGGCACTCGGCTGCTGATTCTAAGGTCGCGGCGGCTGCATTTCGATGGAGGCGAAATGTTGAGGCCCGTGTGCTGCGCGATGTCAGTGCACGAGAACCCTAGGTGGTGTGTGTGTGTGTGTGTGTGTGTGTGTGTGTGTGTGTGTGTGTGTGTGTGTGTGTGTGTGTGTGTCAGAACAAAGATTAGACGGCAAATTTAGGTTAAACAAACTGCAGTTTCAAAACAGCTCTCCAGCTAGAATTTTTCGACACCGGTCTGGGTGTTGGGCACAATACGCATTAACGACGGCAAACTGTCAATCAAAATCGAAAGAAGGATGACAAGTGGCAAGGATATTATGTGTAAAACTTGCAGAGATGCCTGACGGAGGGAAACCATGAAATATGTCTTTTTCACTGAACGCTACTCCGAAACTTGGTCTTGGCCACAATACTAATCATTTTTGGGGTTTTACATGGCAAAACCACGATATGATAATGAGGCACTCCGTAGTGCAGCGCTCTGGAAGTTATGACCACCTAGGTTTTTTTAACATGCACTATAATCGCACAGTATACGGGCTGCTATAGCATTTCGCCTCTCTTCAAAGTGCGAACATCGCGGCCAGGACCGCGTATTTCGGGTCAGCAGCCGAGCGACCACTGCAACACCGTGGCGGCCGTTTGTCCTGACTAGCCACTAATAAACAGCCAGTACAAACTTTAATTTGCAGGGAAGAACGCCGAATTGCGTGCTATGAACTTAGAATTCACATTCAACGCGAGCATTCAGGCGCCTAAATTCATTTGTCAAGACGGGGCAATATTACAGAAGAGACCATATATCGATGCCTTTCATGTCAATTCATATTATATATAGCATTGTGGCTGAAAAAGTTCTTCAAGCACTAATAATCGGTAGCAATATTCCACTAAACGGCGACTTCACAGTTCGACACATCACGCGCTCGGTCTCACGAAGGAAACTCGTAAGGAAACCGTGAGCCTGGCGGAAAACGCACCAAGCGTCTGAACATGGGCGCTTGCAAGCTGTATATGTTCAAATGTGTTCGATTTCACCAGGGGAGGGCATGCGCTTTTGGCATAGTGGTTCAAACAGCAGGCCGAAATATTTGTAACCTCTTTGCTTGCGCTAATATGATGCGTACAGTGGCGTCCATTCTTTTGGGCGAACACGCGAGCTCCTGGCCGCGCACCGCGGAGTGCCAGCGCAGAAGGCGCGGCGGCTGAGCATCGAAGCAGACCTGCGCAAGCGCGGCAATGTGCAGGCGTGGCTTCGTGCCGTCTGATACAGTGCTTGCGCTGATGGCAATGGAAGTGCGACAATGTGAGCACGTCGCGCCCAAGAGCGCAAGCATGTAGCATATATGCTACATGCTTGCGCTGCCGCAAGATGTAGCATATATGCTACATGCTACACTGCCGCAAGCATGTAGCATATATGCTACATGCTTGCGGCAGTGTGCAGGCGTGGCTTCGTGGCGTATACGCCACGAAGCCACGCCTGCACACTGGCGCGCTTGCGCAGGTCTGCTTCGATGCTCAGCCGCCGCGCTGGCGTGTTCACCCTCTGTCCAAAAGCCTTATGTAGGCAGCTAAGGAGCGCTATTCGAATTAAGAAATTTCGACAAAAATGAGCAAAGTGTCGTGTAGCCACGAAATTCACCTATACTCAACTGAAGGCTGCTACCAGAATCATCATCTTCCTCCTCTTCAGCCTAACTTATATGTCCACTGCAGACGAATTCCACTCTCAACTGTCTCCATTCTGATCTGTCCTCTTCTTTCTTTATTGTCTTACCTCCCCATCCCCTTCCCCCCCCCTCTCTCTCTCTTAATCTCTGTCGTCCAAGGTACCACCGCTTTTATTCTCTTCATATCCAATGCGTCGATCTAAATGACCATCCGTTATCCGCCCTTCACATTACGTGGCTTGTTCAGGTTCATTTTTCCTCTTAATGTCGACTATCATATCGGCTACGTACCGCTGTCTGTTCCCTGATCCACTCTACCGCCTTCCTATGTCTCAATGCTATACGCCTATCATTTTTCGTTCCATCCGGCCGTTGTATGGGGGCGCAACTTCTTCTGGAGTTTCTTTGTTTCGGCTCTGTATAGGGTATTACGTACATGCAAAATGCAATGTTTGTATAATTTCCACATTAAAGTGGGATACTTAATGCAAACGAAAATGAAAGGTTTGGGTCTAGATTGGAGTCTATACAACCTTAAGTATCTTTAATTTTCTCTTCATTTCCATATTCATCATGCGCGTGAATGTGGTGAGTAACGTGAAGAGAGATGTTAACCGGGCTAGTTTATATATATTCATTATATGGAAGAACTTCTTGTTTCTCCGTATACTGTGTTTGCATCTACTGTGTTTGTGTCGAATACATTCAGTTGGCAATCGGCGCTCGTCCATTTGTAAGGCTTTCTACATTTACTTAAACGTCTACTCACGAGCGAAATTGAGAGCCCACATGCAGATGGAGGGAGATCATAGCTTTCTAGAATACCCTTCGGGTATTTGTTTGTTCCCGCACACTACTGTGGTATTTTCAAGCGAGTGGGATGCAGAAATGGAGCTCACCTCATGAGCTCACCTCTTGAAGCTAGCAGACAAAGGTGCCAAGGAAGGCATAGAGGAAGTTATTTGTAGTTTTTAGTTGCACTGTAGTAGTTGTAACATAAATGGAAAGTGATTAATGTGGACAAAACACCACCAGCCGTCGGTGGAGACCAAACCCGCAACCTTCGGATAACGCGTCCGGTGCTCTACCAACTGAGCTACGCGTTTTCCCGTCCAATGTAATTGGTATATATATATATATATATATATATATATATATATATATATATATATATATATATATATATATATATATATATATATAGTGATAGTTTATTAATTCGACCCCTGTTAATTAGGGAAAACCTGTTAATTCCACCTGCACGTGTGGTCCCTACAATTATATAGGAGTCTACGGAGCGGAAATCTCGTTGTTTCGGCCAAATTTTAGCGCGCATCGGTTAATTCGACATAGCGTCGCACCCTGGGAGTTCACCCAGTAGATGCGAAGAGGAAAAAAGAAAAAACTGCCAGAAGCAACGTTACTGCACAACTGAAAATGAAAAAGAAATGCCGCATAGGGGGTATCGCCGACAAAGACGATTCGTCGGAAGGTGACGATTGTGACGAGCTGCTTCGACCACCGAAACGCACGGTAGAAGAAGCCACAGAGGCGTTGTCCGCGCCGCGGGACTTTTGTGAGCAAATTCCGCATGGTGCGCGTGCCACGGAGCATCTGACAGCTATTATTTATTTTCTTCGCTTAAATTCGCATTGGTTCATATGTATTCATGTGTGGTTCATACGTATTCGTGTGTGTTCTTTCTAGCGTTGCTATAATAGAGGTGACCACAAACTACAACCATGCACAACTGACGTTAGACAAGCACTGTCGGCGAAACTGCTCATGCAGTAAGTTTATTTACGATATGTAACACGTTGGACGAGCGTCCGTGGAGGAGTGGTACTTGCCACTTGCTTGATACTGCGTGCTTGGCACCTCGGGGACCCCGGTTCGATTTCTAACACCCTACCGTGTGTAAGTTGCCTTCGGTCAGCGCGTTAGTCTGCGTCTGCCTGCTTGCTATTTCTACATTTTAAATGCAAGTAAACATTATGTCATTTTCTTGTTTAACCCTCGCCAGTTATTTCTCATTAAATTTTCGATATCTATTCTGGTTGACCCTCCATTGGCACAGGCTGCAATGTTAGTATTCAGTCACCTGTGGCGCATACCCTTATATCCCGGATATGAGCCCCACGTGCTCACACCATCGTTAATCCTGACATGCACGACAAGTAAATGAAGTTATTAACAGCTGAGCTGTTTAAGGTCGAAGATGATTCCTGTGGAGCGTCGTTCGCAGTTAACAGTGAAGCTGCCACGCACAAAGGAAAAGCTCTTGCCCTTGGCAAACTACACAAACTGCTACGTGGTAGCGATCATGCGAAGGACAATATAGAAAGAGGTAAAGGAAGAAGGAAGGAAATAAATAAAGAAAAAGAAAGAAAGAGAGACAAATCTCGGGTTGTACAGAAGGGTGCTTGCTCTCGACCACTATACCCACACCCTTGCACTCTGCCCACTGCTACATGACAGTGGCAGTGATAATGATAGTGCTGCATGATAGCGATACTGAACTTGACACCCTTGCACCAACTCCGCTATTTCCTCAGACTACGCGGGCGTGGAACTGGCTTTTCTTATGATTTTTAGATGTATTATTTGTGTTGTCATCTTATTTGTGTAGGTCGGGGAGGACGCTGAGCCTTGTATCTTGTCTCACTCGTATAGAACCAAAGGTCACCCCGCGCTCGACGTAACGCGAAACAACGCGACGTTGTATAATCGCTAGCACGGTTGTTCGCAAAGCGTACACGCTGTCGCTGTGTTAGCTCTGCTTACCGCCGAAGCGTGGGGAAAGACGTCGCTGATGTTGCGCTAGCCGTCATGTCACCACCAGACATCCCGCGCGCGTTTCTTCGATGTCACATATGTCTCCGAAACTATACACCGCCATATTTTGTAAAAGAGATAGCGCAGCGCGATTTTTTGTTTTCTTCTTTTGGCACAACGAATTCAAAAGAGGGACGTGAAACGAGTCCACGTGAGACGCGGTGGTGGCCGGCGGCGCAGCTCCCTGGGCGCAGCGCATGCAGCTCATGGCTTCTTCCCAGATGCTCGCTCGAGACCAGCTCTGTGGCGCAGCGATTTGTTTGCACCTACCACTCAAAGGCGCGTCCGATTAGGCGCGGGGCCAGTGAGCAGGAGAGAAAACGAAGCCCAACAAAGAGCGACGAGGCAGCAGATCCTTCAGGAGCGCTTTAAAAACCTCCTGCAGATAGCACTTCGGGGCGCGCGCACGTCTGCAAACACAAACCAAGAGACCGTAATGGCCGGGGCTCGCTTGTTGCGAGTCAGTCAGACCCGCCGCAAGAACATCACCGAGAGCACCCTTCGGGTCGACTACGCCGCTGCTCTCGGCTTGACCGAGATAGCAGAGCGGGATGCCCTCTTCGCGCGAATTCCTATCTGTCGTCTGCCAAGGCAGTAATGGCGCCGTCGCCAGCTCCCGAAACAGAGGCGTGGGCAGGACGACGCCATCTTGTCGAGCTACCCGCTAGCGGCGATAAATGACTTCGCTTCGCTCTGCAATTTCCACCCGTTTATTTGTTTTTAATTGACTCCGGCACTCTCTTCGACCTCGCGTTCCTCTCTGTCTCTCTCCGTTTTTGTCATTTTACTATGCCTCCTTTATTTTGCTGCTTCGCCTTCCGAAGCTGTCTGTTTTACGACCCCCAACACGACCTCAACGATGTTCGTATATCGCAGAAGAAAAGAAGGACTTTTCAAGCGTCATTTTCATTTTTTCCCCCTCGCTTTGTTTAGTAGAAGGCATAAATAAGGGGAGCAGATGAAAGAACGAAAGAAGAGAAGAAGGAAAGAAAGGCGCGCGTGTTTTTAGATTTATGCCAACGCGCTTCCACGAAGACAGGTAATACGTGACGCTTTTCCGGACGAAGAAAAACGTTCACAATGTTTCAGACGCGGAGCGTTGATTAAGTGCCTCGCTTGGGGGACACAGAAGCGGCTGGGACAGATTTATATATTCGCGCGATTAGAACGTTATGATGTATGTAATATGGACTCTCCAGCGTCTTGTTATCTCTCGCCGTGTACGGGCGTGGTTCCCGAAGGCTTGCGCCGTCCCCTCGCCCTCGCCATCAACTCCGCCCGAGTCGACACAATCGCGTACACTAGCTTTCTTTTGTTTTTGCTTTTGCGTATGGAACGCGCTCGCGCGCGCGCCCAGTGGAGAGCGCCTCCTTTCGTCCGTTGCCGGCCCCAAGCGCGTTTCTCCTCGCAAGGCACTGGTACCGGGAGACGATGGAAAGCGGTGCTACTATTGCGGCGTGACGACTGCGCCTCATCGCTCGCAACGTCCCCAGCATCTTTCTTCGGCGGAGGCAGGAAGTGAGATATCCAGCGCTCAAAAAAACCGGCCTGGGCGGTTATGACAGCGAGCGGAGCGTCGCCGAAGCATTTCATTTCTCACAGATTCCGATGGCTCTACCCGATTTCAGTGGCGTGCCGAGGGAAAATGCACGGGCTTCCAAAAGTTAAACAGCCGAGCACGCGAGTGGCTGGCTGCGTGCAGGGAACGCTCTACAATGACAAGGCCCTCGTCGCAAACAGCGGTGAATGGAATCGTGCAAGGCATGAGTGGAAGTTGGAAGCTTGTTGGCGAATCACACTGGCTGAAAAGAGAGAGAGAGCGAGAGAGAACACACTCTGAGACCACCGAACTCCGTAAAAGAATGACGCATCATTGTTCTTCTGTAGACGTATGAAGAGATTTTCTTTCTCTTCTTTCTTTTTATTTTCAGTGCTTGGTAACGCAGTGATTGTGTAGACGAAGGCTTGTGGTTAAAGCAGCATTGAGAACCCACAATTCTGTCAATGAAACCTGTTTCCATTCTTCAGGTGCATCGAAGAAGGAATACCAGCACAGACGAGAACCGGTATAAAACTCTGGGGTGCTTTTGTTGGTGGTCGGTGAATGCAATGAATGGTTTATTTCTGGAAAATTGGCGCCAGCTCAAGGCATTGTCCTTGTATTCTCGGAGCATGAAATTTGCGATACCGCCTACTGCCAGCAGGTTTTGTGAATGGTGCATGAAATGGTCGCGCGGTTTTATAACCAGGAAGATTACGTTAGTTCGCAATATGTTGTGCCAGAATCATAAAGCTTCACGTGATAAGACAGTAAGACAGTGACAGACAGAAGATAGTTCCACCAAATGCGATTACCTTGAAGCACAAACGTTCCTGTTTGGTTTTTCTTGTTATTGGACGTGACAATCGATTTTGTGACACACAATTAAATGAGGAAATAAAAGTCAGTTCATTGTACGAATCAGCCTATGGTTCAAGCGCTAGAATATGAACAAATGGAAAGGGTGCACTGCGACATATCAACCAAGAGACGTTCAAATTACAAGAACGACACTCGCAAACAAACACTCACTCACATGCACACATACTGCACAAGCACGCGCACATACGTGCTTACATACACAACGCACAAACATAATACTAATTTCTGGTGTTTTACGTCCCATAACCCCGCTATGATTACGCGAGACGCTGTAGTGGAGGGATCTGGAAATTTCGACCACCTGAGGTTCTTTAACCTGCACTGACATCGCACAGTACACGGGCCTCTATGGCATTTCGGTTCCGTCGAAATGCGGCTGCCGCAGCGGGGATCACGCACAGGCATACACACGAACACACATGCGCATACATATGCGCTCGCGAGCGGGCACGAATAAAACAGCTACGGTGCAAAGAAGAAGTTAAATAACAGCTTTAGTACTACTCCTAAAACGTTCTCTTCAAGCACAGAGACTAAAGTGGCCTCGAGTGGTGTATGCCGTTGCAGAACGGTGGCGCCAGCTGCGCTGCACTTTTACACAGAATACGATCTGGCGGGAAGAGTGCCCGACTGGCTCGCGCAACCATCTTGGGATTGCGCTGCGGTCCAGGGATATAGGCACTGGAACAGAAAATTTTATTAGGTAATCCAATCAATGTCAAAGGTAATTTCGCAATTGTTCAGTCATTTTTAAAGATATTCTTTTAATTCTTCATTCATAATGACTGTTCAGGAAAATATCTCTCAATTCTATATTTACCTTTCATTTATGCATTACAATATAACATTTCTAAATTCATAGCTTACTGCTGATGTCTGCCCGACTCTAGTTCAATCCCTCTTCATGAAGGGTACGGGACAACTCAAAGATTATCATCATTAAGTTCGATCTCGCTCACGCACCATTTGCTCAGCTTGTAAAGAATCTTTAAATGCACTTCTTTCTTCGATTCACTGTTTACAACGCGACACACACATGGGATGGGCCTACGGATGGCCAGGAGAGACAGAAACAAGGAAGCTCAGCAGCGGTACGTCACCACTTCAGTCTTCGATAACAATACGGGGGAGGCAACAACAACCCAAACCGTTATCCTGGTTAACTTCCACGGAATCTGAAAGCATTCTGTCGCACCAAAAATAAAGAAATCCCATGCACGCGAATTCCTACGCGAACGCAACGAGCGACGCATGCGACCGAGATCCTTGTCGCGCCACAAGGCGCTTGCATGCAATGGTGCTACAGTTCTTTTAGGTGCGAAGCACATTATGAGTACGCGTTGCCGGAGTATAATGTCGCGTTGTCGGAATGGACAAAATAAATGCATAATTGATCAAAACCGGGTCAAATTAAACTAAATTGGTCCAAAATAATTAAAGAGAGGGTAATAATGACCATCAAATTGTATTAATTAACAGAAATGAGTTAAAATCGCCTCTAACACGGCAGCCCTACACGTACACTGACTTCACTGCCTCCAGGATCGGCCCACACTTCCTGTCGACAGGGCAAAACAAGTGCATAATTGATCAAAACCAGTTCAGTTCAGCGCAGTGATTGTTCTGTTCCTGCGGGAAACACCGGTGCGTCACTGCTTCTCACCTCCCCTGGTTTCACGTTAGATTTCTAAGTTGTGGTCCACCAGAGCTCTTTTGGCTACAGCCATCAAGAAAACCCGTAGGGGCTTTTATGGAGGAAGCTTAACAATGACTGCTAATGTTTTACGTACCAAATCCACAATATAATTATGAGCCACGCCTTAGTAGAGGGAAACTTTGCCAGCCTGTGGTTTTTTACCGTGCACTTAAAACGCACAGTTCATTGGCATATAGGATTTTCGTCTTGATTGAAATCGTGGCTGCCGCGGCCGGGATCGAACCCGCGTCTTTTGGATCCGCAGCCGAGCCCTATAACCACTGTATACCACATTGGCGGACTGTGAAGAAAGTTTGTATACGTAAACCACCGCACGGGCTTCCGCAAAAAGGACCTTCCAAACATTTGGTTTATAATCTGTCTCACAGCTGCTGCTCTCAGATGCAAATACAATACAACGGATAACGAATCGTATATAACAATGTGCAACAAAAGCATATACTCATAGCTGACGAATCACGGCCCGCATTCGCAGAGGCTATACTTGCGCTAGAATTGATCGTAAGAAAAAATTTGAGCCAGACGTGACACGTGATACTTGGCATATCATCACAGTTGGCCAAATAGAAACGGACATTTACGGAATTAAAAGCCTTGTGAATTCGGCCCCAGATAAAAGACATACGCTTTTCATTGCTCTGGTTCAATCGCGTCAACGTTATTATGAGTGCAGAAATTATACCATTGTAAAAAGCAATGTTCAAGCTTCTTCTTCTTCTTCTTCTTCTTCTTCTTATTATTATTATTATTATTATTATTATTATTATTATTAGTTATTTTGTATGGAAACATGTACGCACAAAGACATGACGGAAATAGAGAGAGCAGGCTGACAACTGTCACCGAGAGGGGCACAACGCCTGCCTCTGCTCTTTTGAGAGAAGGAAATAAATAGAGGAGACATAGAGAAGAAATAAAGTAGAAAGAAAGAAACAGATGAATACACAGACAAAACACAACAAAATATGCCTATAAACGAGATGTTTTGTGGGGTTTAATGTCCCAAAACCAGCTCTGATTATGAGAGACGCCGTAATGGAGGGCTCCGGAAATTTCGATCACCTGGGGTTCTTCAACGTGCACTTACATCGCACAGCACACGGGCCTCAACATTTCGCCTCCATCGAAATGCAGCCGCCGCAGCCGGGATTCGATCCCGCGACCCTCGGATCAGCAGCCGAGTACCATAGCCACTAGACCACAGTGGCGGGGCTACGAGATGCCAGGCCAGTATGTTCCA
This sequence comes from Hyalomma asiaticum, assembly GCA_013339685.2. NCBI lineage: Eukaryota > Metazoa > Arthropoda > Arachnida > Ixodida > Ixodidae > Hyalomma > Hyalomma asiaticum. The sequence continues at coordinate 281,212,324 of CM023481.1, forward strand.
GACTAATAGCACTCTGTGGGCCTGGTCCCGTCGAGCAGCACTCCCCTTAGGGAAAAGGTAATCAATGGTCGCGCACTGCAAGCCAATACGTCTACACTCATTAACTAACCCTGTACACTGTGTAATGTATGCAGGTCAGAATAAATTAAATTGTCCAAGAGTCCACAGGATCCAGAGGATGGGCACGATGTACTGTCCACACGGCCTTGACGGTGTACGAGTTCACGCACCAGGACAGAGCCAACCCTCAAGTTACAGAGCAATGCTCTCGCGCTACGAAGCAAGCCACGAGCACGAACTCTGGGAGGGAACGATCCGCTTGCAACACGCCGGTCCGGGTGCTGCCGTAGTAGGTGTTGGCGGATCGGCAGACGACCGTTGTCAAGCTTGCGAGAAATTTCAGGATAGTCCCATTCGTTGTGGGCACAACTAGAAGCGAGGAGATCATCCTCTTCGTTTTCAGCAATACCAGCGTGCGAGGGTATCCATGGTGCCATGAGGGACACACCACACGCCGTAATATTGCCGGCAGATTCCACGATGCTGCTTAAAGCTGTGGTATTGGCGTGGCTTCTCAACAGTCTACTGAGGGCCGCACGGGTGTCAGTGAGGATCGCGACCGTCGATGCGCTTAATTCTGGCCGTACGTACTTGAGAGCAACATAAATTGCTGGCAGCTCTGCAGTTATTCATGAGGTTGGATGCGGTATTCTAAACACCCGTTTGATGTCAGTCGAAGGGCAGAAAAAAGACGCAGAAGCTCCTTGAATGTTGCTGCGTACAGACGCCTCGGTAAATATCATCACATCGTCGCCAAATTCTTCACATATGTGACACTGGGCCAATTGGAATAGTGCCGGAACAGGCTGGCTAGACTTCCCGTGTATTCTTGGAATTGACAAGTAAATGAGAAAGCGATATTTGTTGTGCTCTTCCGGAGTAGCAGATAAAGTGGCGTGTTCCGAAGTGCCAGCAATATCAGTAACCAAACTTAAAGCTATAGACAATAATAAAACGATATTAGGTCGCGTAATTATCTCACGTTGCTCACCATTCGCAATGCAGAATAACCGATAATTCTTCACAAAGTTACAGTTTGCTTTTTGTTACGTCGAATACCAGAACATCATCCAGTCCTTCCTGACCTGTCATTCATTTATAGCGCAGCGATGACTTGCAATTTTCTCGCACACACCTTCTTCATGAAGTACCGCCTTTAACAATAATCCAAGGGCGAGAGTAGTCTGGCACTGTGGTCGTCGTTTTCTTCCCAGCCATTTTTAATTTGTTTCTTTTTTTCAGTCCACAGTTTAACGTTCAGCTGCTATTGTTAGCAATTCGTTTTTCTTTTTCTCTTCCCGCAATCGAGATCAGTATAATGTTCCGTAGAGTCGAAGCTTCGAAGTCGCGTCTCGAAAACCCTCAGGGAGCTCAGCCTCATAAGTTTTTCTGGTATATAGAAATCGCCCATGACTCTCTGCTTCAAGTTCAGCGTCATTTCGGATATCAAGTCAATTTTAGGCACGCCAATGATGCTCGATAGGAACATGCAGTATAAAATTTCAGGTTGAATATCCCACCCATTTATGATGGAATGCACAGGCAGATAGTGAAGTTATTTAAACTTTTAGCCGTATTTCTGAGTCACGTAATGGTTTTCTATACCGCGCCGCTGGAATGGACTGATGCCTCCACCGTGAACGAAAAAAAGAAAATCGCGGGCCCTTCCCCTGTCTGGAAAATGGGAGCAAGTGAAGCTTGGCGTGTACCTGTCCGACCTAATCTATATCTGTCCGTCTTTGGTAGAAAACTCAATGCATGCATAAGGCCCGGGGTTACTTCATCTGACAAGCGTGTGCGCGTAGTCTAGTGGTTAAGACACTTGCCTTCCATGGTTTGGGGCCCAGCTTCAAACCCCGTCACCAGCAACTTGTTTCACGCCAACTGTGTTTTTTGGATTACGACAACGCTACCGAAGTCTGTGACTCATAACAAGCAGTAAGTCAGGCAGAACTGTTGTTACAGTCGATTCAAGTATACCTTTCTGGAGAAGTATAATTTCAACAGAGAAACAGGCACCGCGAAGCTCTATGTAATGCTCTTTGCTGTGTGCAATGCCCCCATTGGCTCTCTTTAGACCCCTCCTTCGCTTTTCTCGAGCTCCAAGCACTGGATCGAGTGCAAGCATTTATCTTCATCGTGCATCGGCTGAAGTCTCAAGTTTCGTTGCTTTAGTGCAACCCGTTTAAAGGCACCGATAATCTGTAAACGATGTTAACAAAATGCTGCTGACGACTTCAGTGTGCCTATCCCCTGAACGACTCCATCGCTTTCAGCTACGGTGATTTTCCGATCTACTTAAACAACCGCCGCGCGCCTAAACGGCGAGTGCTTCAAGTCTTCGTGTTCGCAGTGAATTTATAGGTGCCGGTTTTCGCACGCCCAAACAGCCTTCATTTGCTGGAGGCTGCATTTTTGATGAGCAACGTGTGGGAAAACGTATGTAGGTTGTATTGCAGCCGAGGACCTTAGGTCAGTTTTTCAATGTTGCCGTATTTACGTCAACCGAAAGAGCCAGGGTGAAGCAACGAGACTTAATCAATAGAAACGTGGCCGTTAAGCGTGAAATACGGGCATTTCATTACGACTGAAGGTCAAAAGCGTGAGCTTCCTCTCGTTGCGCCACAGCGATGCAGTAAAGTTCCATAACACTGCATTGAGAAAGCGTGTTCTCCATCGTTTCGAAAGGAGACACGTAGGCAGGCGGATCCTGGACATATAATTTTTGCACCTGAATCGCCTCGCATCGATACCGAGAAAGCCAGAGGATCCGCGTTAAGACATATTCTCATACATGATAACGCTGGTAACACACAGTGCCACTTCGCGCCTCTTGTCGGTTCACCTTGCTATTCGTCTGCCCTTGCTATTGTGAGTCTAGACACATACAGAGTCGCCAGTAAAGAACAAAAACAAGAAAAAGAAAATTCACCTTAGCCATGGTAATCACGTACAGGGTGCATAAACCCATCTCACAAAGCAATGGTAATATCTTTCCAGCCGAAGCACGGCCAATGTATGCGCGGACTGCTAGGATAGATAATAGCGGTGCCCATGACGGTTCAGTTGGAATGGAGACATTCGTTATTTTTAACTTCTGTGGATACGTAGTTTGCGGAGTCAGTATACGCTTGCCTTCCAATTGCAGGCGTCAAGGATATCAGTTTTGGCACATGAAGCGAGGAGAAATCGTGTAACAGAAAATGTTGCCGCATTTGCTTGTTGCATGCTCAGTCCCATGTAATCATGTTGCAATGCATGTGGTGCTTCAAGTACTGATAAATTGAATACATGCAGTACAATCCAAAAGACTTAGACAAAGCTTAATAATGGTAGTGCTCTATATCACCGCCCTAAAATGATCAGCCCAAAACATGTACTGATTGCTGCCTTAGTTCTGTACAGATCTATTTAGATGCCTGCCCGAAATCTGACAAAATAGCTGCATTATATAGAATCACGGTAGAGGGAGGTTTACTGTTTTTTTGTTTTGTTCACGTAAGCCTGAAAAAAAAGAAGCGGTCTAGAATTTGCTTTCAGAAGTGCTTTCCCAGAAACTTGAAGAATTTGTAAAACAAACATTAGGAATTATTAGGAAAGATAAGGAGAGGAATACACGGAAACGAAAAAAAAAAAAGGGGGGGGGGGGGGGAGGAGGAAGGAAGGCCCACTGCAACGCGTAACGCCAACTGCAGAGTTGAAGCAATGTAGACGCGTGTCTAGTCCAATGGCTGAGGACAATTCCAGCTCAGCCTCGTGAGCCCATATGCCTGTATATGGTTGATTCGCGACCATTAAAAACAAGAAATCATTGACTGCTGTTGGAGGATGAATTGGAACTTGCACACGCACAGCGTCAACCGCGGAAAGTGGGGCATTCTACCAGTACGCGCCCAGGCGTTTCATTGTAATGTACGTAAGCCGTGCACAAAGTGTTCGACTCGGGTCCCTGTCGCTGAAGGTGACGTGCTTGCTATACGTTAGCTCATCCGTTGAGTAACGTGAACAACAGAGATTTGCTGTGGCGACTTCAAGCACGGCCAGGGTTTCGTGTAGGGCGCGTCATGGTTTCCGAGCATAGCACGATGGAGGTCTTGTTCGTCTCATGAGACATCGGTACGAACGTAAAGGTAAGCCTGCGCAGGACTTCCGGCATTTTCCTACTGGCCTACCAAAAAGCCAACTACTTTGTCCCCGACAACACCGTATTTGATCCGCCACGATGCTCTAGCGTTGTACCTAACGAGGATCCGTTCAGTGTCTAGGTTGATTACTAGTTCTATTATCACACCTTCCGCGATATTTTTCTGACTATGGCGTTGTACTACTGACCTCGAAATCACGGGTTCGATCCAGCGCGAGTCGAAGCATTTCTATATGGCGACTGAATACGAAAATGTCGGCACACTTTAGCTCACTTAAGAACCCTGCATGATCAAAATTACTCTCGCATCTCTCGAAGCTGCGAGCCTATATAATCAGATCCTGGTTTTGTCACAAAGGCGCCAGAATGTAACTTTTAATTCATGCCACCGCAACAAAAACATCATTGAATTACTCGTAAAATTCTGAACAAGTCCCCCCCCCCCCTTTCCTGGACTAGATAATGCGTAAAATTTGTAAAAAAAAAAGGGGGGGGGGGCATTTTGAATTTAGGCCGAACCTAAATTCAAAATGGCGGCAGATCTGCTGGGTATAAACAAGAATGCAGAGCCATTATTTTCATTAATATCTGCGGAATAAGTGCATTTACTGCTTTTATTGTACGTCATTGGCCTCCCTAGTGAAGTACTTGGCCACCACCTCCCACACGATGTCTACAATTAAACCTTCGCCCTCAGTGTCCAGCAGCTGCAGAACATCTGTCCATGGCGGCGGTCAGCTCTGTGAAGCAGAAGAGGGCAGTAACAATCACTGGACCCGGACAGGCCGCGCCACTGGAAACTAAACATTGGAACGTTCAATGCAAGATCCCTCTCCAGCGAAGCTAGATTAGCGGAACTACTCGAGGAACTAGAAGGAGTTAGTTGGGACGTCATTGGCCTTAGCGAAGTTAGGAGACCAGGTGAAGCTTACATAGTCTTAAACAATGGACATGTCCTCTGCTATAGAGGATTACCCCAAAAGAGAGAATATGGCGTCGGGTTCCTAATTCACAAAGATATAGCGGGTAATGTGGATGAATTCTACAGCATTAACGAAAGGGTAGCATGCGTCGTAGTAAAGCTAAATAAGCGGTATAAACTTAAGATAATCCAGGGATATGCGCCAACAACGAGCTACGACGACGAACAAGTGGAGCAGTTCTACGAGGATATCGAATTAGCAATAACGAAAGTACGCACGCAATACACTGTAGTCATGGGGGATTTCAACGCTAAAGTAGGGACAAAACAAAGTGGAGAGCAGGCGATTGGCAACTACGGAGTCGGCTGTAGAAATGACCGTGGGGATATGCTCGTGTAATTTGCCGAAAGAAACCGACTCCGAATAATGAACACGTTTTTCAAGAAACACAAGAATAGGAAGTGGACGTGGAAAAGCCCTAACGGGGAAACAAAGAATGAAATCGACTTTATAATGTGCGAACAACCAGGTATAATTCAAGACACAGAAGTAGTGGGGAAGATAAAATGCAGCGATCACAGATTAGTAAGAGCAAAGATTGTACTCAACCTAAAGAAAACAAGAACTAAATTATTCACTAGAAAAAAATGTAATCTAGAAGTAATCAGATCGAAGAACGAAGAATTTAAAGTCGCCCTAAGCAACAAGTTCGAGGCCTTAGGCGAAAAAGGTGACGATGTAGAAGAAATAAACAAAACTCTAACGAAAACAATCCTTGAAACAGCGATAGAACTCGGGGGCAAAACAGCAAAGCAAACAACAAATAAGCTGTCCCAATCTACCAAGGACTTAATAAAAAAACGTCAACAAATGAAAGTAACTTCGCCCATAGATAAGATTGAATTCGCAGAACTATCAAAGTTGATCAGTAAAGCCAGGCAAAGAGATATAAGAAACTTTAACACGAGAGAAATAGAGAAAGCAGTAGAAAAAGGCACCAGCATTAAATCGGTCAAAAAGAAACTGCACTTAGGACAAAATAAAATGCATGCGCTAAAAGATAAACAAGGTAACGTTATCAATAATTTCAACGAAATAGTAAAGGTAGCAGAAGATTTCTACTCGGAACTGTACAGCTCTCAGACAGACCATACAACCTTAAAAGAAATAGAATCAGAGGAAGATACTGAAATTCCATGTATAACCACTGACGAAGTCAAAAAAGCTGCTAAAGTCATGGCCCGCGGTAAAGCAGCCGGTGAAGATGGTATAACAGCCGACTTGATCAAAGACGGAGGAGATGTTGTACTTGAAAAACTTGCATCGCTCTTCACGAAATGTGTCAAGACATGTAGTATACCGCGCAGTTGGAAAAATGCTAATATAATCCTTATCCACAAGAAAGGTGACATAAAGGAGTTAAAGAATTACAGACCAATTAGCCTACTCCCAGTAATATACAAGCTATTTACAAAAGTAATTTCTACAAGGATAAGAGAAACCCTCGACTTTAACCAACCGAGAGAACAAGCTGGTTTTAGGAAAGGTTACTCGACAATGGACCACAGCCACGCTGTCAACCTAGTAATTGAGAAGTACGCCGAATATAACAAACCTCTTTATATGGCGTTTATCGACTACGAGAAAGCATTTGACTCCATAGAAATACAAGCAGTTATAGAAGCTCTACGACGACAAGGGGTACCTGGCGTATACGTGAAAATCATAAACAACATATACAAAGATTGCACAGCCACACTACTCCTACATGAGAAAAGCAGAGAAATCCCGATCGAGAGAGGTGTGAGACAGGGAGATACGATATCCCCGATGCTATTCACTGCATGTTTAGAGGAAATCTTTAAACGTCTAGACTGGGAAGAAAAGGGCATTCGAATAGATGGAGAATATCTCAGCAATTTAAGATTTGCAGACGACATTGTACTCTTTAGCAATGATGGAGACGAACTACAAAGCATGATTAATGACCTAAACAGGGAAAGTATTAAAATTGGGTTAAAAATGAATAGGCAAAAGACCAAAGTTATGCTCAATAGCCTAGCTAAGGAACAGGAATTTACAATCGACAATGAACCCTTACAATGTGTAAACGAATATGTATACCTGGGACAGTTAATAACAGGAACTCCCAACCACGAAAAAGAAATTCTCCGTAGAATAAGGATGGGCTGGAGCGCATTCGGAAGGAATCACGAAATCATGACTGGAAACTTACCGCTCTCACTAAAGCGCAAAGTATTCAATCACTGTATCCTCCCAGTACTAACGTACGGTGCAGAAACGTGGAGGATAACTAAAAGACTAGAGATGAAACTAAGGAGCGCGCAACGTGCAATGGAAAGAAAAATGATAGGCGTAACGCTAAGAGATAAAAAACGAGCGGAATGGATCAGAGAACAGACAGGAGTAGCCGATATTATTATATCAATTAAAAGAAAGAAGTGGACCTGGGCAGGACATGTCATGAGGAGAACAGATAACAGATGGACAGTAAGAGCGACGGAATGGATACCAAGAGAGGGAAAACGCAACAGAGGCAGGCAAAGGGTTAGATGGAGCGATGAAATTAAAAAGTTTGCGGGCGTAAAGTGGAACCAACTCGCTCAGGAGAGGGTGGAGTGGAAATCGATGGGAGAGGCCTTCGTCCTGCAGTGGACCTAAATAGGCTGATGATGAGGATGATGATGATGATGATGATTGTACGTCATTGCTCTTGAAGCCATTAAATGACTCCTCGGAGTCGGACGCACAAGCTGCGGGCCCGCGGGCCCGAGCAGCACCGAAAATTAAATTCACGCTAGCAACTGACGCGGCAGACGTCCGTCCATCTGATCAGTGCAACCTAAACAATTCTAGCTCACTCCATAGTCCGATGAAAATGGCAACTCACAAAGCTTATCGGCCACCTCCTATAGCCATGGCCGGCTATGCATGCAGATGCGAAGTATACGCGGCTGTGGTGCAGCCATTATCAGGCCTCAGCAAAAGTGCAGCTAAGCAACAAATTTATTTTCCTTAATAGTTCCATCGTTTCTTACAAGCTGTTGTGGATATTCCTGAAAGATTTACGCACGCTGCGGTAAACATGGTCATAAAAAGGGGAGCGGGCGCTCGCTCGGTCACTTGGGCCAATTTCAAGCCTCTCGAAAAAGGGAGGGGGGCACTGGCACAGGTGGCGGCGTTTGCTCGGGACTTTGCCGTCTCGTAACTGCGTTATACAGACTGTTGTTGCATCTGCAAGAGCTATGAAGAACGAATTGTCTCATATAACAGCCCTTCGCAGAAAATCTGTGAAGCAATTGTTAATGTCAACCGCGTGGTAACGCTCCAGTGGGTCGCGCAGCTTTGTGGGGACCTAAAAACAGTGCTTCCGAAAGTCGGAAAAATTATGAACAAAAAGCTGTCACTTATTAACCTAATTATAACTCCATAACATTGCATATTAATTTAAAGGTAAATTCACAAGAGATATAAATACCGCTAAATGAGCATCATAGTCGTTAGGTTAGTAACAGCCCATCCTTCCATTTAACTCCGCTCATTCAAAACTAATTAAAAAGAGCGATTACTAATCTATGCCTCAAGAATTCCTTAGAAAAGTCTTGTGTCCACTTGATGAACCGTCGTTGCACTCAACAGTGTGCGCGTCTCTCGGACGGTTGATTTCTGCAGCGGAAGAACTTCTGAAAATCACAAAGGCTGTCAATCACAAAGGCTGTCGATAGCCTACACTGAAAGAGGGAAGACAACGGTAATTCCTTAAATGCACACTCCATCACACAATCTAAAAAATATATATATAACCCAACATGTAAACGTGAAAGTTGTCTTCCCTGCACCGAATAACTTGGCAAAATTATGAAAAAATGATGGACAAGACCGGAAAAAATATAATGTGTAAGAAGCAACATCAATCCAATTATGTGCCATGTCATGGAGCCACAGTATACTGGATGCCGTTGTCATGTGGAAACTTTTACGTGGAACAAACGGGTAGATGTATCAATATGAGGCTTCGTGAACACTAGAACAATGTTGAAAAGAAGACAGGTGGTTGTTTAGCTGTCGACATCCGAGACTGCGATGCGATCCCGTGTATAACCAAAAAATAATAATTTTCAGAAGTAAAACTGAAATGACGAGATTGATAGCGGAAGCACAAAACATCGCCGAATACGGAGATATGTGCACGCGTGTGCAGCGCTAGCGATGACGGTTGCTGATTTCGATCGGACGACCGCCGCCTTTTTCACAGCCCTGGCGCTTTTAATCGGCGGTGCGCCCGGCTAAATGCGGTGTTAGTTCGTACGCGGAAAGTTTGAGAGCACTGCAATCGCGGCGTGCAAGCCGCGATGTCACGTGGTATTTTTTGTATTTCGCGGGTATCTGCAGCAAGCTGGAAAGCACTAATTATGAATAGATAGAAAGATGGAAACTTTTTTTACTGGGCATTTGACAGACCACTCTACAAGCTTTCCATAGGAATTATTTACCTAACTTTGTTGCTTCCGAAGTTAATTAATTATTCTTGCCTAATTAACCAATTAAGTGGAACACAAAATATAGTCTGACTCACTCCATACGATAGTAAGAAAAATGCATTTGGTCGCGCTGTCTTAGGGTGCATCGGCATATTTTTAAACCCTGGCTAAAGATAGCTGGGACACCCTGTATATACACTAAGAGATAAAAAAGGAGCGGAATGGATCAGAGAACAGACAGGAGTAGCCGATATTATTTTATCAATTAAAAGAAAGAAGTGGACATGGGCAGGACATGTCATGAGGAGGAAAGATAACAGATAGACAGTAAGAGCGACAGAATGGATACCTAGAGAGGCAGGCAAAAGGTTAGATGGAGCGATGAAATTAAAAAGTTTGCAGGCATAAAGTAGAACCAACTAGCTCAGGATAGGGTGGATTGGAAACCGTTGGGAGAGGCCTTCGTCCTGCAGTGGACTTAAACAGGCTGATGATATTTATTTATTTATTCAAAATGCCTTACAGGCCCATTATAGGGCATTGCGTAAGGGGGGCAGCAGTATATACATTGCAAAAAAAAAAAATACAGGCCACAAGTAAAAAACAAAGAACAAGGAAAAAAATACAAATGATAAACAGCAAGGTGCAACCAAGTTATACAATAGTAAAACGCAACGAACAAGAACAAAGAACAAGGGAAAAGAATACAAATGCTAAACAGCAAGGTGCAACAAAGTTATACAATAGTAAAACGCAACGAAATCAGGTTATTACGAAAAGTTTCACGATTAGAGATGGATACAATGTGCTCTGGAAGGCCGTTCCAATGTGCTATGGCTCGAGGTAATGGTGATGAGTTAAATGCCTGTGTGTGACCATGAATGCGCATGAAACTACGTGCGTTGTGTATGCGTCGAGATGTGCGCAGAGGAAGATGAAGCGGCAAACAGTGGAATTTGTTACTGTAGATGTACCTATGAAATAAACATAAAACGGCAATGACGCGTCGTTGATCCAGTGACATGAGTGCAAGGTCTTGTTTTATTAGGGTGATACTTGAATGATAGTCGTAGTCACCAGCGATGAATCTCGCGGCCCTATTCTGGACGGCTTCTAACATACGGATAAGGTAGTCTTGATGTGGTGACCATGTGGATGATGCATACTCTAATTGTGGGCGAACATAAGTTAGATATGATAATGCGCGTACGTTAGAAGGAGCGTTGCGCAAATTTCTGCGCAGATAGCCGAGAGACTGGGAGGCTTTTGAAGAAACAGCTGCTATGTGCGTAGTCCAAGATAAGTCTGATGAAAGGTGAACGCCGAGATATTTGTACGATAGTGTGGCTGAAACAATGTTATTATCAATAGTATAGAGAAAGGATGAGTTAGTACGCTTTCTAGTGAACGAGATTAACTTGCATTTAGAGGCGTTAAGGGACATCTGCCAAGCTTCGCACCATCTATAGGTTAGATTAAGGTCATTTTGGAGAGTGTAATGATCGTCAATAGATTGAATTTTGCGGTAGATGACGCAATCATACGCGAACAACCTAACTGTGGATAAAAGGTTAGCGGGCAAGTCGTTAATGTATATTAAAAAGAGTAATGGACCCAGTACACTGCCCTGGGGAACACCAGACGTGACATCGCAAATGTTAGATGAAGTGTCGTGAACCACCGTGAATTGCTGACGGGATGACAAGAAGTTGCGTATCCAAGACAGTGTTAATGAATCGAAACATGGAGAAGACAATTTAGAGATTAAACGACAATGAGGGACAGTATCAAATGCTTTGGCGAAATCGAGAAAGAGGCAATCGGTTTGATCGTTACTGTTCATATTAAAGTGAAGGTCAGTAGTGAATTCGAACAACTGAGTGTCACATGAGTAGTCTTTCCTGAAGCCATGCTGATTAGGGAAAAAGAAGTTATTCGATTCAAGGTGATTATAGATATGAGATGCTATAATATGTTCAAGCAGTTTACAGGATATGCATGTTAGTGAAATGGGTCGATAATTACGGGGCGAGTGCCTGTCACCGGACTTGAATACGGGGACTACCTTGCCGATCTTCCAGTCTTTAGGCAACTCACCGGATGACAGAGACTGGTTAAAGATGAGACACAGAAAGAGACTGGAAATATCAGTGGTGTTCTTCAGTATTTTAGAGTTAATGTTATCAATGCCTGATGAAGTAGAAACTTTAAGATTCATGATGAGGTTCGCGATACCTTCTGCAGTGACGGTGATGGGAGCCATGAAAGGGAAGGGCTGATCAGGGACAAATGGCACATTGGAACAATCTTCTTTTGTAAAAACTGAGGCAAAATATGCATTAAAGGCAATCGCGGAAGCTTCGTCAGAAAGCGGTGTTTGTTTAGCATCATGTAATGTAATGCTATTAGAAGACTTATTGTAAGGAGAGATTATTTGCCAGAATTTTTTAGGATTATTTTTGATAAGTGAGGGCAAGTCCTGCGAATAATATTTCTTCTTCGCTGCGCCTAGAGCTTTACAGTACTCTTGCAAGCACACCTTGTATTTTTCCCAGCATGAAGCAGAATCATTGCGTTTAGCGGTATTATACGAACGTTTTTTTTTTATTCCGTAATGTTCGAAGCTGCTTCGTAAACCAAGGGTTAGTCTTATCGTTGGATATAGAGATTAGAGGCACGAACTGGTCTACTAGCTCTAATATTTTTTCTTGAAAAAGAATCCAGTTGGCATTTACGGTCCGTGAGGCAAATGACGGTAGAAAATGCTCGTGATAAAAAAATTCTAATTCGGCGTTAAATCGTTCATAATCACCACGGTTATAATCACGGATAGTTTTAGTCACTGCGCCTGTAAACATTACAGGTAAATTGATCTGGAAATGAATGAGCTTGTGGTCGCTAAATTCTTCTGTATATATATATATATATATATATATATATATATATATATATATATATATATATATATATATATATATATATATATTAAGAAATGTCTTCCTGGCTATCGGGATATATATACGATCGGAAAGTCACAGTGACAAACATACTTAGCTTTATTCTGTCGGTCTCCAGCCGAACGTTAGATTAAATACTAAATAATAAGTTTGTCACTAATACTAAATACTGTCACTAAGTACTAATAATATGTTTATCGTATATATATATATATATATATATATATATATATATATATATATATATATATATATATATATATATATATATATATGGGTGTGTGTGTGTAAGTGCATGTTAAAGAACCCCAGGCGGTCTAAATTTTCGGAGCCTTCCCCTGTTAAACATATCGCTGTTTTGGGACGTAAAACCCCAGAAATTATTATACTGGTGAAATGTCATCACTTAAACAGCACCCCCCATTTGCAACCCCCCCCCCCTCCCGCCTCTTCCCTGAGAATGTGCTTGCCTTGAGGCACCGGTTAACACGGCCATGCATCATTAAAATTAATGGACATATAATCATATAAGATCAATCGCTCTCATAATTTTTTTGTTTTTACCCCCCCCCCCCCCCCAAAAAAAAAAAAAACCACGACGTGATTATGAAACACGCCGTAGAAGAGGGTTACGGGAATTTCGACCACCTGGGGTTCTTTAACGTGCACTGACACGGCACAGTACACGGGTCTCAACAATTTGCCTCCGTCGAAATGCAGTCGCCGGGGCCGGGGATTCGATCCCGCGACCTTCGAATCAGCAGCCGTGTGCCATAGCCACTAGACCACAGTGGCGGGGCGACCCATGCTTTTCTGCCAAGTAATGATAGATCAAAAACTATCCTAGAGCCCTAATGTTTGCTATGTATATATACAAAAAAGAAACTCATCATGTTCAACAATGTGCTAAAATTTCTAGCGGGAAAATTGTGGGGTGCGTCTCTACGAGCAATGCTTCAACTTTGAGCTATGCTGTTCGTTGGATTCATCCGCTACAGGACTCGCAGGATAGAGAGAGAGAGAGAGAGAGAGGTGAAGAGGAAAGGCAGGGACGTTAACCAGATATTAGTCTCCGGTTTGCTACCCTGCACTGGGGAGAAGGGGGAGGGGGATTAGAAAGATGACAGCGAGAGAGGGTACAAAATTCCAGATAAGCACAGCAAATAAAACACGAACACACACACGCAAACACAAAGAACGCTCCACTTAGAG